>VZSC01018404.1:340132-392050 GCA_013398225.1 Steatornis caripensis | reverse complement strand
AAAAAAAGAAAAAAGAAGTTAACGGGTAATGGCAATTTGGGGAGCTTTGTAAGCAAGATTAAGGAATACTACTGAATCAGACTGAAGTGAATTACATTTATTACTACCTGAAATCAATTAGGGGAAATTTTTTAAAGGAAATGACGAAGCAGTTGTTGCCACAGAACTAAAATAAAATTCCATGTCTTTTTTATTTTTTAAATAAATTCTGAATTCTGTCTGTCTTTAGGTCACCATCATCACCACATTCCCTTTCTTCTTCTATTGGGCAAAACAAGGATAAGGCAGAATAGCGACTTTATTAAACAATGAGACTATGAAATGAGCTGCAGCAACTGGGCATTTTTATTCTTGTGAGAGATGAGTCNTAGGTCACCATCATCACCACATTCCCTTTCTTCTTCTATTGGGCAAAACAAGGATAAGGCAGAATAGCGACTTTATTAAACAATGAGACTATGAAATGAGCTGCAGCAACTGGGCATTTTTATTCTCGTGAGAGATGAGTCAGAAACAATTTTCAACACAGCAAGTTAAAAAAAAAATGCTTGGGAGAGACAGAAAGGCGAAAAAAATCAGAAGAGGGAAAAATGCAAATTTATTGCCATTTCTCAGGCTCATGAAATAAGACACCAAAATGAAAAGAGCTGCTCTTCCCCTTGAATGTACTCCTATTATTTTGCTTAAATCTGGCCCTCAATGCTTTCTACTCTCAGGAGAGACCTCCTCACAGGAACCACACCATGTTGTCAACAGTTACATTAATCTCTCTGACAATTTTTAGGAAGGGAGTTTGAACTCAGATACTAATCTTGGAAAAAATAAAATCCTTGCAAAAAACATCCAGCGGTTAATGTTGTTGGCACACATTCAGCTGTCCAGTCTTCACTGTACGTAGTTTCTGGCATATCATAAAGGGTACCAACCCTGCTCTTTGCCAAACAGGCAACAGAGTACAAATAGCAGGTTTCATCTTCCACCGACACCTAATGTTTCTGCAGAAAAGACTAGGTGAAAGTGTGTCTGGAGAATAATATTCCTGATGGATCACAGAGAAATGTTAGGATGTTGGAAGTCCTCTTTCCTCTATTAAAAACTCTCAAGCCATATAATGGCTTTCTCTCACTACAAATCTCAATTTGCAGTTAAGGAAATACTGGGATAATTGGGAGACTGCCTAATGCTAGTTGTAAATAGCGACTTTCACAGAATTTTTCCAGCTGTCTGTTCAAAACTGCTGAGCATTTTTACATTGCATAAGAAGACGGAGTCAAGCGGTTCATCTTTTTTAAAGATGTGAAGGCAGTGAATATGTCTAACGTCAACATAATAAATGTGTAGTAAACTAAATCGTAAAGTGAAAACAAATAGACCAGATGGCTAAGTGTCTATCCAGGGATACACTTATCCATTCCAAATGTCAAGTCTCTTCAAGCTTAGTTGCTGTAAATGTTACGGTAACAAGTATTCTGTAAGGAGTACTCTCCTCTCGTCAAACGCAGAAGGTGGCAATTCCTTAACAATGTATTTAAGGTCATAAACATCGATTTTGCAGAAATGACAGATTCTGTCTCTGTAAGAACTGCCATACCAAACCTAAGGACGAGGTCGTCTATTTATTCTGATACTCAGAAATGTACATTATGTTTTAGATAGAGGAAAAACAATTCATAAAGCATCAGAGAAATATGCTTCTGAGACAAATAATTTTCATGTTCAAAAGCATATTGTTTTTGCTGGTGCTTCAACATGCAACACCGCATACATGAGCAACACTGAAGTTACTCAAATCTTGTAAACATTCATCAGAAAAAATGCCTATACTGAAACGGGAGACAAGGCTGTCCCCACAATTTTCTCATGGCTCACAGCTTACATTGTAAGAATAGTAACACACCAAAATGTCACAAATTCAAGAAAATTAAGAAATTTGAGAGATAAACTTACACTTGTTTAAATGGTCACCCATACGACTATATACTCTGTCTGTATACAGCTGTTTGGAGAAATAGAGATACCGGATTTCTGGATGGAAAACTGGGAAAAGCGGTATTAGAAAAGACCCAGGTGAACACTCTAAAGGCTTAATGTGTACAAAAGTTTGTCTTGATGAGCTTCCTTTTAGTAAATGGAGATTTTACTGTCTCACAAAGTCCATCAGATCCAAAAGGATAAGAGATGAAAAGGACTAATATTACCTAGAACAAGACCTCATGTGAGCAGATGGAGCAGGACTTAACTTCATTCCTTCTTTTTTGTCAAGATGATTTTCCTATTTTCTCCTGTTTATTTTCTGGCAGCCTGTTAGAAAGTCTTCATGATTTTCCTTGAAATAAAGTTGTAATTTATGACTTCAATAAAGAAAATGGAAGAAGCCTTCTTTTTTAGCTGGAAGCTAATTTTTATGTGCACTACTGTCTTGCTGAGATGGAAATCTAAGAGTGTGGTTTTTACATGAACATGTGATTTCACGGTATCACTACTTCATATTATGCACTAATTTTTGATACCGTGCAGTATTCCTCCAACATTCAACAAATTAGCATTTATTTCTAGCCCTGTTTCTGTGATGTTAAATGATAAAAATTACTAAGATATCAACACTGTGAAATTCCTAAGTCTTTGTTTCCATTAGAGAGCATTGTAAATGAAGAATACCATACCTAAGTATTGTCCATAACTACTATATTACTTCATACAGATGTAACAAAATATGAAGTGAGGCTGCGTATTCATCCTCCATACACTATCTACTTCATGTAAGTAGATGTATCCAGGAATGCTTAATTATGAATTTTTAATTCCCCTCAAAAAGTCTAAAATTCAAAGCACACCACCCCCCTACCCCAAGAAACTTCTCCTCACTATAAGTCACAAAAAGCCTAGCTAAAAGGTCATCATTTTTGGAACTTCTCCCAGACATCCGGTAAAGTTAGGAAAAGCTCTCTTGACGGGGAGAGTTATGACATGATAAGAGTAAGAGCTGTTTTTTCTCCAGGCATCTGCCAGGGTTACATATTTGCTTGTATCTACAGTAACTGCACACATCATGCTGAAAATCACAACTCTCCAAATAAGAATAGAATGCAACTTTTGTTGCATTTTCTGTAACATATTGTAAAAGCTGATGGAAATTTAAATTGTTACTGGAATATTACATTACAAACGAATCATGATACCTATTAAAGTCTCTACTGCATATGTATATCCTGTTTTCTAATGCATAGCCAGCTGTCACAGAATCTCTCATAGATAGGGTTGGAGGGTCAGCTGGTCCCAAAACTACCTACCGGGTACCACTGCACCTAGCTCAAATAAAATAGGAGTAATTTGTTCAGATTTTTTATGAGGTATGATCGTTCTTTAGAGCCTGTATTTGTTCATACCTGCTGCATTTTCATTACCAAAAGTGCTATGTAAAACTGAGAGACAGACAGTACAATTCTGATGCATACCATCTCCGAACTCAGAATCACATTTAGTTTAATCACCAAGAACATGCGATGAACTACGGAATGATCTGGTGACTGACAAGAAAAAGTCACTCCTTCAAAAAATGCTAACAAATTTCTTCAAAAGTGAATCCATATCCTTTCAGTGCTTTAAGCCACGAGTTCTGTCCTAGAGGCCAGAAGGAGGATGACCCAGAACTGAACATACTATCCAGTGAAATTGTAACCACCCACATAGGTGATAACGGCACTAGTCAAGCCCAAAGAACACTAACACCTACAAGGCTAGACAGCACAGAGAGTTACCCAGGGACAGGGAGGCCAGAACTTCTTCCTGATGAAACTGATGTCTAAAAAGTACTGGGAGATGAAAGGAGAGAGAAAGAACATTTTGATCTCAGTAATTCCCAAAGACGGATCTGAGCTCAATGAGAAAACACGTCTGATACATCAGACTGTTCTCTGGAATGCAAGGTGGCATGAAAGAATACATTTCTACCAGGCTGAAAGAGTAGCTGACAGTTTCATGGGCCTTAACATGGTAGAGCTGTGCTATCCCAGGGATAAAGAAAGTACACTCCACTCAGCTGGCAGGCAAGGCTGGAATCTGGTATGGCAGTGGTCTATATGGAAGAGGAATTAGCCAGGAACTCAGCACCTGAAATTCACTTATCCCAGGAAAACACGTAACACCGTTTAACTAGCATAACCAATTTGCTTCAAAGCTTAAGATGCCTAGAAAGTTATGGATGAAATCTTAAATTTTAAGGTTGGAAAGCTTTTCTTTAAATTTCACTCTTTCTTCAGAAGCTTTATGCACACAGCATATCCAAAAGCAAGTTCGTAGGTTAATTAGGGAAGCACAGTCTCTCTTTACTAACAGCCAAAAGAGGACAAACCACCATCTTCATCGTGGCATGGTATCACCATCAACAGACCAGACAAAAACACTTCAGCAACCCTACCCTGAAAACCCAATCATAGCACATCAAGAAGAAATTCTTCAGCAATTTAAGACCAGATGTACGAGGCTTCGCTTTTGTTTTCAAATTTTTTAATGTTCATATTAACTGTGAGTAGACGCAATAGTACCTCATAACAAATAGTTCCTGATATTTAATGAACTTAGAGGGTTGATTTGATGAGAAGGTATTTGGCTACCTATCCGTTTCATTGAGCTTTGTCTGGATACCAGTAAAAGCATTATTGAACAAAAAATTGCGCATTTGTTTAGATTGAAAATTCAGTTCTTTCCACTAAAAGGTTATTTTTCCTATTTAATGCTCAATATGATAAAAGAACTGTATAATCACAAGGAACAAACATCATATGCTTGCATACATAATTCATGGATTAGGAATTACACATTAAATTATCTAAACTTGGGTGTGGAAAAACAAGAAAAAAAAATTCTAAATTTACTTGGGTTTACAGTTCTTCCTTAAAGCATTCAAACGCATTTTCCACAGCTGCTGGATATACAGTTTTTCAGCAGCAATTAGAGCAGCTGGATAGCTGCTGCAATACACTAGACTACACCCCATGCCACAAGATATTCTGAAAATTTCTCCTAAAAACTCTGGAAGATGCTGGCGTGATAGGACAAGAAAATATACGTGCTACCTTCTAGATGTCAGTTCCAAGTACCCATTCAAATATCTTGAAATTTCAGTAAATGCTACCTTTCTAGGACAAACAGCGTATCGATGCCTTTTCACAATAGTCAAGCTTTAGTTACTTGAAGCAAAGATTTTCTACTCCAGCCCAACAGCTTGGTTTTTTTATCCTGCTTATAGACCAGACACTCGTTAACCTCTCAGATCTCTGGAGAGTTGTGGTTTAAGGGAACCCAGGAGGAAAAGACAAATTTGGAAAGCCATTTATCCATCTCACTAGAATTGAGACATTATGGTTTTCGTTTTTCCCCGACTCCCCAAAATACCAAATTTCCATCATCAGAGCTCTCTGAATAAACGAACATTTTGTTACTGGACTCAGGAAGAAAGAAACCACATGCCTGTTAGGGACAGAGAGAGGAGTGGAGTATGTGCTTGGGAGCGTGTTTATTTGACTGGATTGCAGACGGTCAACCGAAGAACATGCAGATCATATATTTTTAAGCATTTCATAATGTCTTATTATTAATTCCAGCCAAACCCACCAAGACCAAAATTATCTGAAATTGGTGCTTGTGTGTCCTGACCCCAAAGCCAACAATGGTTGCATTAAAAAAAAATAAAAAATCATACCTTCCTCTCAGGTTTAATTTTTTTTTTAATCGATTAGAAGGCAGTGCCCTTTAGAGCCTATGGAGAAGACAGGTCTCCCTAACTAAGAAACTGAAATGTGGTCTTGGATAAATTTTACTTCCAGGAAACCAAAATGTTGCAGTCCTTGAGAGAGAGAGGCTGTAAGCAGAGGGGCTCTTCTAAAGGAAGGAGTTTTTATTGAACCTGTCACTTGTCATTAAACACTCCATATTTTACCTTAGCCTGATATTTTCATTAGAGCATACAGACCTTTTTCATCTGTGAATGAAAGCATTCCCTTCAGCCTTGTGTTGAATATGGGGAAAGACTCTCTAACATCGAGCCCACCCAAACAGGACAATTAGGTTCACAAAAGCAGGAAAGAGAGAAAACCAAGTAATATTAATACTACGATAACTTACACATTTCAATTTTGACTATCACATTTCACTTCAATCTTAAATTCTTACATGCATTTAATAACATCTATTTTCAATCTCAGAAATAATTTTAATATAATTCTATAGAAAGTAACAGACATCCATGCAGAATAAAACACAACATAAGCAAAGTGGAAGAAAGTATATACTGCTGCATAGACATCTCTAATTGGAAAACCTGAATGTAAAAAGATAAAGATAATAAAATTATACACTTTGACATGTTTGTTCCCAATTTTAGCTCCTCTATTAGACCACCATCCTACAACAAAGTAACACTGCAGAAAAAGAGAAAAATATCAAAAACTTGGCTTCCTCCAAAAAGACAATCGGTTATTTGCTTCTTGTTCCTAGACCTAAGTCGGTTACTTTGAAATTAAAAAAGATTAAATATTTAGCATAAGATTATTCTAACTATGCTATTCATCGTTTTATATCTGTGATCTCTCTACTGCTAAAACACTTTGTAAGTAAAGAATTGGATAGCACACTGCAAGGACAGCTACACATTCATAAAGAACTCTGATACAAAGCAGCACCCTTTTTTGCCACCTAATTTCTGAGCAAAAGCTGCCTCACGGCTGCTACCAAAGCTGTACAATCTCTGAAGTACCAGAAACTGGTGCTAAATAGTTTTAACAGGACTTAAAATTATCAGTAACCAGAATAACACTGTCCGTCCATTGCTATGTGTAGTTGCACAAATACATTACATAACTTACTGTTTCTTAAAAAAAAAAAAAGAGTAACTTTAGAACGCAAATATGAGCGGAGAGAAAACAATTTTCAAGCTTGTTCCAATGCATTCCACTTGTGTAAAAGAAAGAGAAATGAAAAGGGAAATAATAATCGTGGGTAAAAAAAAAAAGCCAGAAAAGAAAGCCATACCTTTTAAAATCTGAAAGTGCTACATTAAAACAAAGACGACGGTCTTGGGGAATGGTGTCATTCAATAAATACATCATGCAGATAACTGCAAGGCAAATGCCAAGTACCATACCTTTTGAAACTTAAAATACAGATCTACTCAAACGCAGATTAGAAATCTAACCAAATATTGTATTAGTTTTAGGAATTTTTAAAGACATTTCACTAATACAAGGAGGACTGTGTTATTTAAACTTAAGCTGCCACAAAACGAGAGCCTTGTGAATTGCGATAGCACTACAGCCACAAAACCTATTAGCAGATGTAGAAATCCCACATCCCAGCCTTTTATAAAAGTCTGCAGTTATGAAATCATTTTCATACACTTAGAATTTAACTATTTCAGTGTCCTGCAGATAGAGGACTGGAACTGAGGGGGGAAACCACAAAATGGTGCATCTGAGAGCATTCCACATGGACACATGTTTCTGTGGTTCTTCCAAAAGTTCTTAAAGAGTTGAAACCATCCCCCTGGAATTCCACAGAACAGAGTAAAGAAGTATCCGTTTACATTACAGAGGAGATTTATCTTTGCTAGTGAACTATTAAGATTTATTCTGTGTCTTCATTGTAGATGTATTAAGATACGTAGCTGGTAACAAGAAACAGGATTTAATCTGGGATAACAAAAGAAAACACCTAGGAGAAAGCTTGCTCTCTAAAGATTGAAGAAATAATTTTAAAAACCTCAAGGGTAGATTACTGTTTCCAGGTTTATTTTCACTCACCAAAAGGAGAGTTATTTTTGTAAATTAGAGAAATCACAGGCAAAATATCTATTATCTCCTCACTTAGCATCACAGTATCTTTATTTCCTGGCACCGTTTGATAAACCATCTACACCTAATATCAACGTATAGCACACTGAGAAATATTGGCCTGGCTTTCATACCGGTGACTTTCATATGCCTAGGTAGATCTGAGGTAACCACATAATTCTGCAGTGCAGCAGCATGTTACAATTTCAGAAATAAAGCAAACTGACTAGTAAGCATACCAAGAAATAATGAGGTACAGTAGGGTTTCACTGTTAAACAGGACGAGTGAACCCAGAAAACATGGCCTTCCAGTTACCCTACAATAATTTCAATTTACTATAAGAATACTTACTTGATTATCTTTCATTTACTGAAGAAAAGGCACCGATATAAGGTAAAACCAGCTGGGAAAATACACAAAACAGCTAAAGAAAAAGGTGTTAAAAGGGCAGACAGAAATGGCGCACCAATCTCAATACCGAAATGATAAGATTATTTCAACGATGCACTTCATCACCGAGCCAACAGTTAAAACTATTTTTCCCCTTTTTGAAAATGGCGTAAGCTGTGAAGGCAACCGAGAGAGGCTGCTTTCTTTGAAGTGCTCTGGATAGCTCTGTCTTTTTAAACAATCGATAACGAATTTCTTAGGTAACAGCTATGAAAAAGGATCAGGAGGTACAGTGGAGAGTGAGGTAGAGAGCCCGGCTGATTGGCCACATTGCTTTAATGTTACCTGAAGCTGTTGGGAGCTGTCATTAAGATTATCCTCTCGTCTCCTGGCCTCCTCGAGCATCTGCGCACTCTTCTTTTTCTCCACTTGCTCTTTGTGCTTCAGATTTGCTACTTTCTTATTTTGATCTTTAACTTGCCTGTAAAAGAGAAGAACACTCAGAGCATGGTCCAGAGCACAATTCTTGTCAGCCCCACCGCTAGGCAGGTGGACTGGGGAAGAGCGGAACCCACAAGTATCATCACTTCATTTGCAGAAGGTCACCAGCACCAAACTCACCCTCAGCTGTTACTTCAGCCAAAAAGCCACTATGTTTTGCTCATTGCCATTAACCTAAATGTGGAAATTTCTGAAACAAAATCCTTAATTGTTATTTGGTATAAACTATTAATCAAAAGATGCACCTGCCCTCTTGTGACTACGTGGCATGTGCCACGTAGAAATCTTTTCTCTGTTCATACACACATGTACGTATAAAAAACGGAGACAGCTAATAGCCTGTTTTGCTTTGAGTACCACTATATCTAATGTAAGGAAAACAGGATCAAAAGGAAAAACTAAGGAAACATGACTTGAATATAGAGATCTACCTACAAGATCTAGGTAATCTCTTTCCAGAAGTAAAACTATTTCTTTTCAATGTCAAGTTCTACTTGTTTACTAGATATTTTGAGATATTTCTGATCCTTTCTTTTTACAGAAACAAGACAGAGCAAGTAAGAACAAACTATTTCAGCAAGCGTGCATAACTTCCTTTTCACTTGCATCTATGAATTATTTTTGATGATCCTGGCAACTACCATTGCATGCAGACAGGGTTTGGCCTTTCTGGGCATTAAGACACATGGAGTATTGAATCTAATTACAGACCCTTTAATCTCAGCCTCCAGACCACAGAGAACTTAAGTCTAAACTCTTAGTCCAATCAAAACAGAACAGGCTAGCTTTGCTTCCTCAGCCCTTTTCTCCATAATTATATCTGGAGTTTGGATTTTGGAATAAAAGACAGATTCTTTGGTTGCAAGATTTCCCCAAAACATCATGCAAGTAGTAGAGATGGCTCTTTAATTTACTGTTTAGAAAGCAGAATAATATACTAGCTTCCTATCTGGTATGTTATCCACACGGAGAGGGAAGAATGTTTCTTCTGTATTTCAGAAATACTTTTAGAACAGATCACAAACAACTCCAATTGCTTTAATATTTTCTCCAGAACTCATAAAAAAGTATGATCAAGAACATATCTCCTTGCGATATATGTGTTCAAATTATGTGGCATATGGCCACTCAGTGCTTTGAGTTCTTCCAAAAAAATGTAGGTTCCACAGTGAGCTCTGCTTTTTGCAGTGTAAGCCAAATGGAGCTGGGAAAATTGCAAAGACAGCAAGTTTTCCTTGGTGCTAAACAAACTTCTGTTAGTGTGAAAAAGTGCTGATGGCCTCCAGAGACCAAGAAAAAGAAGGAAAGTCCTTTCCTGATGATGTTGAAAAGTTATTGGCAGACTTAACCACCTTGTCCAACAGTTACAGCTGATTTGAGTCAGGATGATTTTTAAATACAAGCAGTATAATTGTTAAGTTGTTCTAACCCAGTGCTGCACACTGGCAATGGGTGTATTGCCCAGTTTGAAAGCAGGCTTGTTCAGTGATTAAACAACGTATTCGAAATATTATGTTGGCATCAACTCAGCTTGTATGATACACAGTTCCATCTGTCCAATAAGATAAACATAGCAAGTACAGCTAAGTTAACACAGAAAATGAAAATATGCAAGCTCAACACATTGAATTCACCACGAGAATTCTTATTCAACTTCTTAATTAAAATTAAGAGAATTAATTATTTTCTATAAGCTTGCAAACCTAGATTCACCTGCTGGGAAACTGGTCTGCGTTACTGTAATCTACTGGTTAGATAAGAGACAACAACATTAATAAAGCCACGACCCTCACCAAAATATGTCTGAAGTAGATCGTCTCCCGCATGGTCCAAAATGTCATCAAACAAAATATGTGTTTCAAAAAAATGAGTAATTATAAGGATATATACTATCAACATCCACCTTCTCATGTCTGAACCAAAATCAATGTCTTTAATATATTAGGTAGATATTTTGAGACAAACTCAAGCTTTCCTAAAGCAGTTTAAAAGATGGAAGTCTCGAAATTACCTAGTGCTTGTAACACTCAGATCAATCCTCCTAATTGTCATAGTGTTTGGAAATTTTAATTCACATGCAGGATAGAACTATCACTCTGTACCTTTGATGTCAAAAAGCAACAGAAGTTGGGCAATAAACCTTTCAAATGATAGAGGCATCACCTAAAATTTCCTCAACTGTTTAACTACGTAAACTGAGAAGGTCACGTGAAACTTGCAATCTACAAATCTAAAAGGCTTGCAGTCTAAAAGGTTTAGCATATACAAGCCAGAGCCCTTGAGCATTTGCAGCATGCAATTTCTGTGAAACTGTAAAGAATCCGTACTGTGATTCTGTAAAGGATCCTCTTTATTCTCTGTTAGGTAACTTCAAATCTTCAAAGCCAAAGTCAGAGAATCATTGCCTTATGTAAATAAACACTATTTTCAAAATATTTAAATACACACCCATTTTTAATATCAACAGACCTCAAAAGCTTGATTAATAGGAATCACCCAATTCACTGCTCAGTAAGACAGTTCTGTTGCTATTTTGACCACTACAATACTACTGATGATTGTTACAGAACAATTTCATCCGCACACCATCACCGAACAATCTGCAGAACTGGACCACATACTAAAGCGGAACAATAAAATAAAACATAGAAGGTATGCATCCTAAAAAAGCACAGGGCAACTGATACATTCTATGAAGAGATAGTCAAGAGAAAAGTAAAGATTTGCCATAATGTATGTGCGCAAGGAAGCTAATCAGGGCTGCAGAAAGAAACAAAGCTCTGGAATTCCCTCAGTTTGAGAGCTTCATTTTGTAAACTTAATGTTCTTTTAACTCTTTTGAATGTAACTACACATATACATAGCACATTACACTGTTAAAGGCATAGTAAGGTTTCAAATAAATCCTTCACTTGTAAGAGTATTTTTATTAAAACTGAAAAAAACTGCACAAAATTAAAGATAGCAAAAAGGCAATGAATTAATTANTACACATATACATAGCACATTACACTGTTAAAGGCATAGTAGGGTTTCAAATAAATCCTTCACTTGTAAGAGTATTTTTATTAAAACTGAAAAAAACTGCACAAAATTAAAGATAGCAAAAAGGGAATGAATTAATTATAATTAAGGCAAAAGCTTAGAGATTTATGAGTGTTTTCTAGAAAGCATTAATGTTAGCATGTACAGCAACTGAGTAAAAACTAGTTCAAAATGTGCATGTGGAATTCTCATTACAAAATAAAGAGCAGATGAATGTATGAGAGATACACAGCAGTAAATATTACTAGAAGTATATATTCCTACTGAAATATCTTTTTAAAATGGGACAACAGAGAGAAAAAGAACACTGGTGTTTCTAACAAAATTTGGAGAGCCAGTTCACGTTCAATGAGATAAAGCTTTAAGGAAGGGTATCACTGGAACCAACAGAAACAATAACAAAACTAACAAAACTACCTCATCTCAGAAGATGCTTATTCTCAGAGCCACACTCAAATCAAATCAAATAATAAAAAATGTTTTAGTCACACATGAAGAAAAATCTACCAAGAATTTATTATGTTGAATTTATTATGTTGAAATACAGTGAAGAATCCCACTCATTTTGGAAATAACAATTTCTTTTGCATTTTTTAATAGCAATTTTCAGATAATTAATTTTCTTGAGGTACAGCTGCTAAAAACTTCAGCACTTAAAAGTGAAAAATCTTTTCCATTGCTTAGAATCTTTCTCCATTTCACAGTGTGTCAATGCCAAATACTGTTACAATGGAATATATTAGAGAAATCAAAATCAGGCTTCTGATTTAAAAAAATAAACCCCAAAGTCTTTCAACTAAAGACAGGCCAAGATTTTCAGAATTAATCATTTCACATCCTTTGATTTTGGGTGCCCAATTTAAGCCATACGCCTGCTGAAAAAACCCATAAGACTTCTCAATCTGGACACTGAAAATAACTATTAATTTTTTATTTCATCTTTTTTTAATGAAACAAAGCTGCACCACTTAAAAAAACACCACACCCTTCCACTTCTCTATGAAATTCTTGAATTTCCTCTGACGAGGTATAGCCAAACACTATGGGGAATTAATTAATATAATCTCAATAAGCAATAAAAACTTTCAGATTAGAATATTTTACTTTTCAAAATAATTTTAAAACAGGAAGATAAATATAAGCAACGGAAAACCAGCAGACCATCAAGCATTCCTGAAAAGTGTATAGTCATTTTATTACCTGTGAGTCCTTTGGAAGAGTTTTCCTCCCTAATAAGATTAATTGCTTTATATGCCCTATTATTTATTCAGGCTTTTATGAAATTATTTTTTTCTGTACTAATGTGAATACTTTTTCATTTTAATACTAACCTCACTATCTTTTATTATACTGCACATCAGCATATACAGCTGTTAATTCTGTCGTCATATGGATTTTCACGCTACATGTTAATATAATGTAAGTTATTATGCTCATCTGGTTATCTTTTCTGGCGTAAATGCAGATGTTCTTCTAAACTAAAAGGTGACATTTTAACTGAAAATATGCATAAGGTTAATTTGAATTTTATAAATATGTTTTAATATATTTTTTTCTTCACTGGTGCACCTAACACACAACAGTGTTTTTACAATAATCCAAGTATAAGGATACATTTACAATGCATTCGAACCATCACGGAAGCTTACCATCAAAATAAAATGCATACGCACAGACTATATTCCACCTAATGAATACATGCACTAGGAAAAATACACAGATCTTGTGCACAGCTAGAGAAACAGCCTGTTTTATTCATCTGACTTTGGTACTTAGAAAATATTTCTGTGTGTCAGTCAGCCATGTCAGAAAGATTGTTTAGCTTGAGCCTTCATTGACGTAGCATTACCACCACCCACAGGACAGTCCACTGTTGCTGCAGCTACTAATCCTGATGGACAGATGAACTTAATTTGCTTTAACGCACACTTTGCTCCTCAACATAAGTTAAACTGATGCAATAGCCAACATTACTGAAAAAAGCTGGAAAGAAAGTTGTATGCAATGAAGTAATATATTGTTTAGTTTAAAATTGCCAGTTTGCCTTGTATTATGAAATATTAGATTCTACAACGTATAATACAGAATCACAGAATCATAGAATCATATCTCAAGTTGGGAGGACCCCATAAGGATCGTCGAGTCCAACTCCCTGCTCCTCAAAGGACTACCTAAAACTAAGCCATATGACTTAGAGCGTCGTCCAGACGCCACTTGAACTCTGACAGGCTTGGTGCCATGACCAATTCCCTGGGGAGCCTGTTCCAGTGATCAAACACCCTCTCAGGGAAAAACCTTTTCCTAATGTCCAACCTGAACTTGCCCTGATGCAGCTTCATTCCATTTCCTCATGTCCTGTCCATGGTCACCAGAGAGAGATCGGTACCTCGCCTTCCACTGCCCTCCGTGAGGAAGCTGATATCATTGCCTAAAACCTCAACGCACTTTGTAGTCCTAAGAGACACAGAGGAGTGCATTTATTCACTTGTGGTGTGAAATGGGGCAGCCATCTGAAAGACTACTTTCTGAAGTACTACAGCAATTAGGTCCGAGCGTGAAACACTATAACGGGAAAAGTTCCAGAAGGAAATGATTGAAGGCAGGAAACAATCAGCTAAGCTGTCCAGGCCTTTATTAGCAGTCTTGTTCATTAATGATTAGATGGGTGAGGAAAAAAGGAAATTTTACTGCATAAAAAGATCAACATCAACACCATGGGATGCTAGTCATCTGAGTTGGGTTGATTTAAAACTCATAGGGAAGTTTACAACTTACTACATTATCGCCACTATTCCTTCATCATTTCTTTGTTTTTAAGGTCTGCCCCACCAAATATTTTAGCTGGCCATTTCCTTAATCTTAAGAATTTAGAAGATCATAAACACAGTGACATAGCTGAGTTGCTGAACTTTGGGGGGTTTTTTTTGGTAGTTTTGGTATACAAAAATTCCCATTTATATTCTGGGAAGCATAATGGAAGCCAAGAAGAAACTCTTCCCAAAAATGCTATTTTGTTTTACAAATAAGAAAACCTCTGGTTCTGAAAGGTTTTGCCTTAGCTTTTAGTTGCTCAAAACTCACTTTACCTTACTGGTGGTTGATCACTAAACCACGGAGAATAATGGCGGCATGTGGAAAGCCTAATTGCTTGACCTCAAGAAGAAGAAAGTGATGAAAGGAAGCTAAACAAGTGATGAAGGAAACAGGACTGACCACATTACACAATCCCATCACCACAACCGGCTGTCTGATTGACAGTCAAAGGAAAGTTGCCAAAGGCTGCACAAAGTTCCCTATCTTATGCATTGAAAAATTAGGATCAGGGAAGTTACACACCACTGAAGATCTTCATGGAATTTAGTACATCAGGATTTATTTTTTTAGAACAGTAAGTGTTGTCTGGGCCTCTTCCTTTGCTTCATTGGGATGTACGTAGCAATCACAGCTTCTTAAGTAGCTTGTCATTATTGTTCAACACTATACTAAGGTCAAAAAATGGTGCAAAGATCCCAAGTGAAAGAAACAATAGTTTTATTATGCTTTTCAAACAGCTTGGTTTAATATTACCGCTTCCACTGCACATTGCATTAGAGCTAAAAGACCAATCAACATACTTTCAATGAGTTGCTCTTGTTCGGATGCACAGCTGGCAACCTCCACACTCAGTTACCTCTTCTGCTTGTGAACCTCTCCTCCCACAATCTCTCATCATTTTGTTACACTGTTCCTCGCTGTTCCCTGCCATTTATATGACAAGGTAACCTTTGCCAATGAAAACATTAACAGACCCTGAAAATTTAACTGGTCTGCTGTACATGAGACAAGAAGTCCCTCAGCGGCTTTAAGAGATGGAGAGGGTGGACTTAGTTTCCTGCAGCTAGGAAACTTTGATTTTTAGAAACAAAGTGTGTGTTCAGATCAGCACTGGAGGGGGCAAGGGATGAAGACTGGAAAGGCTATGGGAAACCAGCTTGCCCCAAGTTTTAGGAACAGGAACCTAACAGTGTCTGAATCAAGAGATGTGGAAGTCAAAGACTACAAAGACTAGAAGCAGATCTCAACTCTGTACTGGTAGTCTTCTTTCCTCAGTGTTAAGAATTATCTGCATGAGCAACTAAGGGCCTTCAAACTCAGGTTCAGGCTTCTCTGAGGTAAGATGTGTCAACTGTCAAACACAACGACCTCCCACATTTGGCCACACAATGTGCAATTTTTTTTAAAAGTTTTTGTCTTCTTGTATTAATCTCTCGATTCAATCTAGCAGAAGAAATATAATCAAAACCACTCACGCTAAATCCAAATGCTGCAGGCGCTTCCACTGTGAAATGTTATTTCTCAGTGATCAGTAGGGAACATGCAGTTATGGAAACATTCTTCCTTATGACAGAGTTACACGATGCAGCATCAACAGGTAGTGAATTTAGAGAAAGGTGCACAATAAATACGTTAACAGAAAGAGAAATCTAACTAAGGAAGAGAAGCACATCTCAAATGCATGCTCTAAGCACTATCGAACTAATCTATTTCAGGGAAAATAGACTTATTGTTTCCTTCAATTGCTTGATTGAACAAAACCAGACTACTCCCCAGTCATGAGGCAGTACCCAATTACACACAAACAACGGTGAAGTCAAACGCTGTTGTCTTCGTATTCTCAAAACAATTGGAAGACCAATTTAACCAACTGGCTAAAATTGAGGGATTAACAGCTGAGATTAACAGGTGTCTTCATTTTAGCGCAATGAGACCACATCAAATCAAGCAAACCAAAGTTATGCTTTCAGACAGGACCAGATACAACATACTAAACCCAAGACACTAAAAACTTCAGGTAAACATCTGTAGCGCCTTGTGTTTTCACTAATCTCTAATTCCAGTTTTGTAGATATAACCCACTACACCTATTTGCCCCACCAATGTGCAGCTAAAAAAACCTTAATAAAACTAATGTGCAGCTTCCCAACTATTCAATTTCTCAGCATCTATTTACTAGGAAGGAATTTTTGTGATGAAAATAATGAATACATTACCATACTTTCATAACTGACGTCAAATTCGAAATCAAGCTTCAGAGATTAAATATCAAATTAATTGTATGTCAAGTTCTATAATTATTTTTGAAAGCTGATGGCAATTGAACTACAAAAGAAACCTTTAACCTTAAAACCTTGCAACCTTTAGTTTTTATTGAAGCTAAGAACATTAAAAACACAAATTCAAGGTGAACTTTAAAATAAATCTGTAGGATAATGATACTGGTGTCCCTTTGTTAAGAAAAATACTAATGCTTTAAGGACTTTAATAAAAGCATTCAGTAGTTCAACAAATAAGTTTGTTCTGTTCTATTTTTCCTTCTGCTTTTGTTAATTGAGCAAGCAGATGCAAAGCCAAAAATGACATTTATAAAATGGCTGATTAGGCCTCAGTGTGGATTCCTTCTCCCTGCAACACGCTGGGTTAGTTGAATTTGGCCCTAACAGTGTGGGAAGAAGTCCCAGAGGTGCTGTTCTTTTTACCTTTAACTCCAGTGCACGAGCCAACCACCCTGTGAACAGATCACACACAGCCAGTCACTCTCTGCTCAAGAGACCTGCACCATTTGGCTGAAAAAAGTATTTTCTAAACAGCAATAAAATCTTCCTTATGAATGGCATTTTATTGAGGTTTCAGAGGGTATTTTTGTGATCTAAGTTCACACATGTCTCTTTTAACCGCAGTCCAACTAGCCAGAAAAGAAAACAAATCAAAATACAGCAGTTGTTTTCTTTCATACGGGTATGCGATCTTTTCATTCCTTCTAGAATAATACCTAATAAAACCAATAATTAAAAGAAAAAATTGAAGGTAAAAATCAGCCATTGAAACAAACCCAAAAATTAAATAAAATCTAAGAACAAAATTTTAAAAACAAAGCATTTTAAGAACTATGCTAGAGTGGCTTATGTTTGCCTTATAGCATATACTGAACAAGCTATCAAGAGAGAAAAGTCCTGTTCCAAAAATTTGCAGAAATTTGGAATACCAGTTGACAATTATTCTGACATTTTCAAATAGCGTAAGTCAAAGAATCAAGATACATCTTACACTTTTGAGCTGATAGCTACTAAAAATCCAGTCTTCAGCAAAAGGTATTTAACCAAGCAGTATCAAGGACAAAAAAGAAAGCACAGAGAATGTACCAGCTCAGTGGCAGAGGATTTCTGATACAAAAGAAAAACAGGTATGAGAACATTCAGAGTCTTGCTCTAAGAAAATGATGTGAGGACAGCGATGCTAGCAGGACCATTCTGAAAAAATGTAAACCGGTCCATTTCAGGGCTAAAAGCCTGATAATTTTATGTTGCCAAGATGCTCAGCTAAAAATCTTACATAATTTAGTTTAAAATCCTTAAAAACAAAACTGTTTTCAAGAAGAATCTTCCAAACAGATTTGCTCTATAGATGTGAATGGAAAAGTGTTCTGATACAAAGCTGTTCATTCCCAGAGACTATCCTGGGAAAAGCATGCAAAAGGATGGAGTGGATTGAAAAGCAATGTCATCATGTTCATCAAATTGTACCCTGCTGCAGCATCTTCATTATCATGAGAATCTGAGATGGGAAGTATACAGCTCTATTTTGGTATCCACTGGGTGAGACCGATCTCTGGTTAGGAATGCAGACCGCAATGTCTCTCAGAATAGCATGTTTGGCATATTTCTTTTGGGTGCTTAGCGAACAAGATTTATTAAGAGGTATCTCCTCTTATGAAATAAATTCTGTAGCACTGGATTTGACAGCTCACATCAGGTTAATGTGAAGAGTGCCTACTGAGATGATTTGTTACAGACTTCTGACTGCCTGGAACATGAGTGACAGCAGCATTATTTGTAATAAATATATCACATACGGGGCTGAACAGCCTATCTAAATAGTGCAGATGGCTTAGTTCCTCCTTCTTTGACATAGCTGTAATACTGTCTTCTCAGTCTGGCAGCTGTAGGACTCCAGAATACAGCTAGCAATACCTCACAAGTTGAGCAAAGGTCACTGGGCTTCTGGAGAACTCGGTGAGTGTTGCAAACAACACTTATGCTTATCTCTTCACTGGAGGTTTCTGTAATAGCCTTGGTAATGCGCGTGGACAAGGCTACTGGCTTACGCATTTGAGGGAGTTCTACCATTTCACAGTAAGTGGATTTGCTACAGAACTAGTGTGTATGCCTATGAGTGTTCTGAATAAATGGATTATTTTTAAATATATTCTGAAGGAGCACAGAAAAAAAAAAATTTACTAACAAGATGCCCCATGCTTCANACAGGCTGCCCAGAGAGGTTGTGGAGTCTCCTTCTCTGGAGATATTCAAAACCCGCCTGGATGCATTCCTGTGCAACCTGCTCTAGGCTAACCTGCTTTAGCAGGGGGGTTGGACTAGATGATCTCTAGAGGTCCCTTCCAACCCCTACCATTCTATGATTCTATGATTCTATGATTCTATGATATCCCCAGTGACCACAAAGCTTGTTAATTAAATTATGTCCAGTTCAGAGTATCTACGGAGAAAGATAAATTCTTCATCTGGATAATTTTGCTACTCCAGTGAACTAATTTTTATATGGTGACCTTGACACAAATCAGGCAAAATCAAGATTTTAATTGAGCTGATGCCCTTACCAGGACAACTGCTTTGATGCAGCCTGTCACTGCGATCTTTTCTCCCTCTCTTCAATGAATTAATCTTCCAAGTAATTGGGGAACACTCATAATCATTAGGAAAGATCAACAAATAACAGCCTTTACTGTCAAGAAAAATATTCCTCACAGGGATCTCATACATTTTCCATAAATTATCTATCTTTTTATATGAAGACATACATTGCAGGTTGAGAGATACAACCAGTGTTGAGAATCTAATAAAGAATTACTGAGGCTATGGTCAAAACAGGACACACAAAGACAAGAGGAGGGTTTCAGTACGTTTCTACTTTGAAATAAAATCTCTCTACCTATAATTCAAAAAGCATCCTCCCTTATTCCAAGATGCAGAAGAAAGGTACCTCTTCCTCTCTGGAATTTTCAAGAAATCAGTTGAAATTCCTTTAAAGGTTTTGGTGGGTTTTTTTGTTCTTGATTGCTTTCTGTTTGTGCAGGCAGGTGTAAGGAAGAACGTAGCAGTGTACAGACCCTTTAAACTAATTCCAAAAATTAAAAAGCCATGTTGTTTTAATCAAACTCGGTATCTCTTGGCTCAAGATCAGATTTTCCTTGCAGATATTTGCAAACTAACATGTATTCTGTCCATTAAAAAAAAAAGTATCTGTGGAAGATTACGGCTGTAACAAAAACCGACTAGCAATTCATATGTGCTCCCAAAACTGTTTCAGTCCCTCTGAAGGACAGAAGACAACAAAGCTGATCTGCCAAGAATGTACCCCGATGTGCTCTTGCACAGCAAGCTGCAGGTTTCCCCAGAGCTGGCCTTCCAGGTCTTCATGCACAACCCACTCCTCCTGAATCTTCAGAGCAATAGTATCTTTAAAAATAAAATCTTTTAAATTCTTCTTTCACAAGGAAGAAGATTAACACAGAGTCACACGCATTAGCAAAACTTCCAACTTACTCAGAAATAAAGCCGTAAGCTTTGGAGACTATGCACAAGATGCACGAGTGAGACCAGCAAGCAGGATGAATTGCTGTAGTTTTACAGCTTATGCAATGCAATGCTGATACCCAAGGCTCCTTCTGGATTTCCCAAAACATGGGCACAAGAACATCAAGAAACTTCCACTGGCGATGCTAAGTTTTAGTTTTAGAGGCACTGAGGAAATCTTTGGTTCAGATCAGGGCACATCAGGAGACCGAGGGATGGCAGCAGTCTGGTTTGGATGGGATCTGAACTGCAACTACTACAAGGTAAAATCTTTCTGCCCAGCGGTTGCTTATTCTGAGGAGAATAAACTTAAAACTTGATAGTGAGAATGGTTCTGAGTCTGGAGATCTTCTGTTTCTTTATAGACAGAGAAAGGAAGTAATTTTTAGGAAAATTTAATGCACTCACAAGAGTGTGACGTACCTGTAGAATTAAGGGTTGGAAATTGAACCAAAACAGATGACTTTATCAGAAGCCTCACAACATAATTTAGGAAAAAAAATAGAATAAGTTGTGCACAGTGTGCACTTACCCCTTCTATTTAACATTAACCAACACAGTAGTACTTTAAAATGATCTTCCAAATGTTTGGTTTTTGTTCACACTATAAGGTATTTGTCCAGTTACAATAATGTTTGAAGTTTTAAAAGCATTCAGAACTACAAAGTAGACTCCTTCAGCTACATTCCAGCTGCCATTTGTTCATGTGATCCAAGCATACTCCAAAAGAACATGGAAATAAGCAGTCAAAGAAAACAGTCAAAAACCGTGAGCCGTGCCCCGTATCTCTTGGAGCAAAGACATCTGCATATTCCATATTAAAATGTGAAATCTGTGCTGAAAGCAAGAGATACAAGAAAGGGAAGAAGGCATGCTGTAAATTAAGAAGTAAAAACCAGCACTTCTTTGCATCTCACTGATAACCTTTGCACGATGCCACTGCACGGTCTCTACAAAAACTATGCCTACTACTTATAATGTAGTGAACAGTCCCTTTGATTGGGAGATATGATCATGAAAACATTTCATTTAAGAAGAAAAGATATAAAATGTTGCAGTTAATGCATAAGTGTTGTACTCCAAATGCACCAGAAAAATCCGTTTTTTTCACATTCCAAGTCAGTGGCCACTTTTGCAGTATAAAGTATCATTTTGCAATAGCCCAATAAATTTTTTCTAGTAACTACATTTAATGCTCTCTTCCAGGATTTTTCATACAGGATGGCCTAAAAGTAAATGATGAAAAAGAAAAAAAAATTTTTCTGTGCAAGAGAACGGGGAGCAACCAAGCAATGCTAAAATGACACCTTATGTTGATTGACAATGGGATACCAATCCTTTAAAATATGTTGACATGTCAAATGCTGAAAAAGTGTTTGCTCTTATATCCTTTACATATATTGCTAGAAGGAGTTAGTAGTAGTAAAAGAAAATAACAAAAACCTTTTTCTGAACTGTTCAGGTCTCTATGTGACATTGCTAACATATTCTGCTGGTATTACCTACGTAAAAAAAATCACACACTGAAAAATGAAGTGAATGTGTATATCTATCTAGTAGTTGATTGTGAGTTAACAAGATTAATGCTGTTATTTATTTAGTACATTTACCTGAGGAATTCAGGCACATGCAGCGAAACCAAGAATCCTAACAGCTGAAAATTCAACAATTAAACAGAATACACTTTTCTTTTTAAAACACTGCAGACTAAAGGAATAAGTGAGCATATAATGCAGATTGTTACAGAGTAAGACAGGCCTAGAGAAAGAACCACGCAACACTATACACAATAATGGTGAAAGAGAAAATGTATGACGGGAGATGTCCCCAAAAGAATATATTTTTAAAAATGCAGTATTCCCTCATGGCTAAGGTTCTTTATCCTTAGATACCTGTAGGGCAAAGTTGCATTATGCCACCTCTTTTAGTTCCCAGCGTGCGAGACTTTATCAAACATGGCATGAAAACTCAAGACATTAAAAACACAAGGGTAAGTCCGCAGACAATCTGAGTTTTGCTGGCATGCAGAACGGAAACAATCTGGTCAGAACTATTAGTGCCAGTGGGACTGATAAAGCTAAAAGTCGGACTGATGCTGAAAGTGAAGGAAGGCAACATATGCTTTTCAGAGCTACCATCTGGTGAGCTACAGCAAATCCATGGCTTTGAGAAGTCACAAGTTTACGTGCCAGGAGAGAGCTGAGCAACACAGGACAGTAGGAACTTGTAGGAAAGTAGCCTCAATTTTCTGTTGTGCTGGCACCTTACCTTTTGTGATCTTTTGTCAAGGCTGGCACTGAGCACGCCAGCTTGGCAGCTGCCAGTTGTCGGCAGCTGTAATTTCTAGGACCAAATGGGGCTCTTCTGATCTATCTACAGAGTATTTTGCAACTCAAGTTTCTACTTCTTTCTCACTCCTGTTTTTTAAAAAAGGAGATAGGTTATTTATAATGATCAAGTTCATTCCGGAATGCTCGAAAGAAGGATGCTGGAACTGAATCACTCCAACCCCACTGCCACCCCAAAATTACCATTATGCTTGATCCCAATTTGTTCAGTATTGCAAATAGATACATAATAATGTTCCATGTAAAAACACTTTAGTTCAAACAGAGTATGCTGTGTCACTAAACGGATAAGTGGCACTTTATCCCTTAGAGCTAGGAGTTAATTAGTCAGTCATGAACAGAAAGTGACAACTGGAAATAATTTGTTCTCCAAGGAAGTGAAAAAACCATTTCTTTTAATAAACAAGAATAGTCTATCTGCTGGATAAGAAGGAAATGAACCAAGTTTCTGAGAGCGTGATTAAATCTGTCTGAATTACCTGGGGTACTTCAAGAAGATGACTGGCTAGAAAAGCTGACATATTCCAGCATGAAAGGGGGCCTCTATTGTTTGCAAATGAAAAACACATCATGCAGAAGGAGGCAATACTTGACTACACCACCCTGTCCGGACAATGAAATGGAAGAGAGCCACAGAACAGGAAGGACGAGGGGAAAAAAAAGAGCTTACTAATTTAATCTTAGCACAACATGTGAAGCATGTTTTTATCTTGCAATATCTGTAATAGCCTACTTGGGATTTTATGGATAAGCAATTTTATTTTACAGTAATGTGATTAAGAGTGATTTCAAATTAATTGAGTGCTAGCAATAGAAGTGTGCATCAAACCTATAAACTGTATGACTGTAATAAATACCTATGCTTATCTAGCATATTTTTCATCTAAAAGATGAGAAATTATTTGCAAAGAAGATGCACAGGCCTCGTAGGAAAGCCGCTTTCACAGGAATCAGGATGAAATGTATTAGCTAGTGACCAGTGGCAAGAAGAAATGCTCTCAACTGATGACTAAAGTACTGAAAGGAACATCTGAAACACGAGGGTTCCAGTGCCCTCATCTGAGACAGTGAAACCACTTTGTGAGCAGGTCACCAAACGGAACTTGATCTTCAAAAGTAACACAAGAAGAAAAGGTAACATTTCAATTCAGTCACAAGCACAGACTAAATGCATGACGAATAACTTCCTAGCCAGCTGAAAATCTCACAGCAGAAAAATGTTGTCTCAACAAAGCAGCTGAGAATTAGATGCAGAGTCAACTATGTTCTATTTCAGTTGCCCACAACCTGAGCAAGAGAAGGAATGTGACAAAAAGGGATGTGAATACTGCAAATGTAAATGGTTCTTTCAATGTAAATGAAAAGGTATAAAAGCATACCTGGTAACTACAGATGCAGACTAGTAAACTTCCATGCTGTCAGATCTAAGGTCACTGTCCCAGTCTAAGCTTTCAGCCAGCAAGAAGAGCTTACAGAGGACATATAAAACCATGAGAAACAGTGATAATATTCAATTTTATCTTCTCTGATTCTATTAACAGCAATAAGATTTGATAGTAGCTGTGTTAGGGATGGGGAAGAAAGCAACAGAAGTCAGAGGAGCTGCATTAGAAATCTTGAAAGAAAAACACCTGGGTAAATTATCATTTATGAAACGACAAGCCTACTAGTACCACACTGACACATAGCACAGTGGTGCATTATCCCAGAAAGCAGCAATTCTCGGGGCTTTGTAAAATTGTTTGAAAACAGAGAATACAAGTAGAAATATGCAAGAAATAAAAATGCAGCGGACTCTCCTACCATATTTTTCTTACTTTACTTATAGCTGTAGTGCTATGAAATAACAAGACAATTATTGTTTATCCTGTTTTTCAAGGTCAACATTATGCAGAAAATTCTTAACAAAACCACACAAAAATTGTAGAGTTTGTCCTAGAATACAAATTAACTTACTATAGTAAGTTAGAATCATAGAGTAGTTTTGGTTGGAGGGATCTATGCAGGTCACCTGGTTCAAGCCTGTGCTCAAAACAAGGCCGAATTAGAGCAGGTTGCTCATAGCTTTGTTCAGATGAGTTTTGAATGTCTCTGGTGATGAAGACTCCTCAGCCTCTCTGGCCACCTGTTTCAGTATCTGACTCCATAACTGTGAATTTTTTCTGCCAATTATCTCATTGGAACTTAGATTGGAACAGGTTGCAGTTTGTGTGTGTTGCCCCTCAACCTTTCACTGAACACCTCAGAGAAGAGCCTGGCTCTGTCTTCTCTGGACCTTCCCACTAGATAGCTGAAAGACCACAGTATGATCTCCCACGAGCCTCCTCTTCCTAGGCTTGAACACACCAGTTCTCTGCACCCCTCCTTGTATCTCATGTGCTGTAGCACCTAGCCATCTCACTGGCCTGCCTGCTGGACTCACTCCACTATCCCAATGTCTTTCTTGTACCTGGAAGCCCCAAACAGATGCAGTCTCACAAGTGACAAGGAAACAATCACTTCTCTTGATCTGCTAACACAGCCCCAGTATGCATTTGGCCTTCTTCACAGTAGCATGACACCGTTGACTCAAGTTCAACTCGTTCTCAGCCACCCCTTGGTCCTTCTCTATGAACCAGCTGTCTAATCAGTTGGCCCTCAGCCGCTACAATGTAGGGGTTATTCAATCCCAGGTGCAGAGCCTTGCACTTGCCTTTATTGAACTTGAGGTTTCTGCCAGTTCATTTCTCCAGCCTGTCAAGGTCACCCTAAATAGAAGTCCTGACCTCCAGCACGTACTGCCCCATAACCACTCCCTTCAGTTTGCTATCATCCATGAAATTTTTGAAGATGTACTGTGTCTCATACACTGCATCATTAAAAAGACATTAAACAGTGCTGATTCCCCTCTGAGCCTGTCATCTCATCACCGAAGGCGATCAGGTTGGTCAGGTATCATTTGCCCTTTTAAATCCCTATCACCTTCTTGTCCTTTAGGTGCTTGACGATGGCTTTCAGAAGGATTTGCTCCAAAAACTTCCCAGTGCACGAAGTCATACTGACTAGCCTGCAATTCCCTGGATCCTCCTTCTGATCCTTCTTGAAGATGGGTGTGATGTTTGCCACTCATGAGGAACTTTCCCTGACAGCCACAAGCTTTTGAAGATGATAGAAAGAGTCCTCGCTATGACATCAGCTGGCTCCCTCAGCAGCCTTGTATGGATCTGATCTGATTCCATCAACCTGCATATTTCTAATTTGTTTAAATGGTCTGTAACTTGGTCTTCCACTTCTGTGGGTAATGCTTCACTTCCGCAGTCTCTCCCACTATGCTCAGAGATTTTAAGAGAGTCGTTATTAGTAAAAAAGGAGGAAATTAAGCTACTGAGCTCTTCATCCTTTTCAGCAACATTTTAAAAAGGTCTCCTGCTCAACTGAGATCTCTGTAACTATTGTATTATTGCTGAGTCCAGGGTCTGTTAAAGCTTTTCGTATTGTCAGTAATGGAAACGTTTGCATCAAGACTATTTTACCACAGACAGATTAAATCACTGTCTGTCCATATACTTACCTGGCTTTTAGAGTTTTAATAGAAATAAAAATCTAGCCATTTGGGGGGGATAATTTTTTGCACAGAAGTTAGCCATTAAAGAAGAAAAATAACATTCAGATTCTATTCGTTTGACTAAATGTGATGTGACATATATGGGTTAGTCAAAATGTCTGATGTTGCATGAAGTTTGAATCATAATTTTAGTTAATCTTCTGATGATGACACGCGAGGTAATTTGTTAACTTCGGGATATATGAACATAAGGACACGTTTCAAAATGTCTTCTAAAAATAATGTTGTATTTTGATGTTTCAAATAGCATGGCAAAAAGTCATCTTTTTTGTTATCTCTGAAAAGAGCAAATTGTAAAAGACTCATCTAATCTCTCAGAGCATTTAACTTGGAGCTCTTCAAAATCCACAGCATGCTGTTGACATACAAACATTCTGCCTAATGCCATATCCAGTCATGTATCTTTCTAATGTTACCTCAGTTCAAATCCCCACAGGAAAGCTGCGTGCTTTGTGAATACATGTATTGAAACAGAGCAATAACACAAGATGAAAACCAACTCATTAGTTCTTCATAGAATTGAATTAATTTCAGCAGGTAATAGGAGAGAAATCAGATCATGCAAGACTGTAGAAAAGTGAGAATTCTGAGATGATGTACAGCTGTGCATAATTTTGCTTTGGTAAGATGCAGTGAAATGAGGCAAGAAAAGAGGAACTGTGACAGACAAGCTACAGATTCCACTTCAGACAGAGGAAGAAAGCTCTGATAATCACTATACCTAAAGCAAATTCAAAAGACTATTCCAGTGAGCTTTTTTATGGAAAACCACGGTTCTATTTTGTGCCCTACTCACCACTACCCAATCTTCACAGCCAACAAGCCTGATGTCTTCATTTCTTCCTTTCCCCACTACCATCTCTAAGATGCCTTACTTCTCCTCACTCACAAGGAATAGACAACTCTTATAAGCAGAGTACTTTTTAATGTAAAGAATTCCATAAAGCTGTTTTTGCTCTAAGTACAATTAAAGGAAACATATATTACATAGACAACAGCATTAGATGTTTTTTTCTAGAGATGAGCAAGGAAACTTAAATGGAAACCTCTTTGAACACAATGTATCTGGCTCTGCTGAGCTATAACTTAACCACTGCTGATTGGACATACTTGAATTTTTTGTCATTTCCTGATGCGGTTAATGACAAGCATGGTAGCAGAATGAAGACCTGAGTCTTCTGAGGTATGAAACTAAAGAGCCAGCCACAGTTCCAGTCAAATTTCTCCTGACTGCCCAGCCACTTTCTCAGTGCTTCAGATATACAGCTTCCTGGAGATACAGTATATGACGCGTTGTATAAAGGTATTTCCATCACAACAAAAAACCCACAGGTAGCAGAGGTTGTATGCCTCTATCAAAGTACTCTGTTTTGTTTTCTCTCCCCCCTCCCCCAACCATTATTGAATAGTATCCTGGGTTTCCTGTATTTGCTTAACTTTCTATGAAATATTATCTGTCATTTTGTTACAGAAGGAAGATGTGTTTTAAATATTTCTTCATTGGTTAGACATGTTCTGTTTAACATAAATTTAGGACTCTGGAAAAAGGACTGAAATAATCCCTTCAGATTTAGTATTATGTTTTTACTTTGATTTTATAAGGCTACGCTCGAGTTGCTACACTGACATTTCATTTCACATGGACACTCATTGTAGACTTTTATCTGGATTCATGCCACCAGCCTCCACTCATCTAATCACAAAGCCACTTTGCTGTGTGGAAATAAGGTTCACAGTATTTTTTTGTTACTTCCTATTGCATCAAATTCTTTTTGGTATAGCAAAAAATCCAGAAAACTTCCTTCCCTTAAGATCTGGATCACTTGCCTCAAAAGATGAGAGACAGTATGATTAACCATGTAATATAAACTATTAGAAAATCTGACAGTAGAAAGCAGGACACTGGAAGAGAAATCTCCTGCGGGAGGCCTCCTCTCCTACTGTTCCAGCTATTTTTTCATTCCAGTGCTATGCTACAAAGCTAAATTGTTGATAAATGTTCAGCATTAGTCAGCAGACAAGACACACACACACACGGACACAAAAATTGAAGCAGTTAAACTGTTTGTTACCCAATTTGAAGGTAGAAATCTTGCTTTTGCTTCATCAATATAGCTCATTCTTTCCTTGAAAAGTGTGCAGCTGCTCACTGTAGCACTTGATTTTGTCAGTCTTACCTTTTTCCATCTCAACTCTTGTGACGTGTATAGGTAAGAACCACTTAAAAGAACTGTAGCATATGACTTCATGGTATTTTTCTATTTTTTTCACTGCTGCAGGTAATGACACCAGCGTGGTGTTATTTGGCTTCTTACTCTTGAATAGTTCTGTCATCAACAGAGATGCTTAGCAAAAACTCCTCGTGGAAAACTGCTTTAACCCCCATACCTTTCAGGATTATTTTATTTACTATGAATCAGTATGACACCACTCTAGGCCCTTAGACTGCTAAGCAGTAAGTACATGTCATAACAGAGACAGTGATACGGATTACACTACTACGTTCTGATTCACTGAGTTTATTGACAGGAGAGAGATACTGAAATCTTAATAGATTGGAAAATTCAGATGGTTTGCACTGGTTATAGTAAGCAAAGCTGCTCTTGATGAGAACAGATATAATTTCGAGTATTTCTTCCTGTTTCTAGAAGACAGACATACCTAACGCATTTTCTTACATATTTGGTTCTTTTCCAAGAAGACACATTTGCTTTGATTCTGAAAAAAAATAACTGCTTTACACCACTAAGAGAAAAATAAAGTTAGGGCTCCCACAGGAGCTTCCAATGTAGAATGTAACTTGACAGAACTGCTATTTCTTCATAAGCTGCAGTTAACAGTAATTAGGCAAACATCGAAAAGCATAGGAAAGAAAACGAGTGGTACTGCAATCCCTGTAATTTCCCTGCTTGTCTTTAGCCTTAGGAGAATTTTTTTGTGTGTGTTTCTGGACAGCAGCGATTTTGTAGTTCCAAGAGCAGTCATTCCACCTATTTCCTTACGCTCTTGATTTATTTTAACAAATACGTGAAAACCTTGGCAACTAGCCATCATAGCAATCAATTTTAAAAAGGGGGGGGGGGAAACAATAAAACCACTAAGAAACTGCGAGGAGAGAACAGACAATCTCTTTAACATCTTAGCAGAAAACTCTTCAAAGATCCCTACGCTTGGCCACCTCAGACTGCAGCCATATCTTCTCTAGCCAAATTTTACAAAATGCTCTAAATGAGAGAAATAAAAGTTTGAGGAAAGAGAAACCACGCCAGGACTCAGAAAAAACAGGCCTAAACCGCACCCTAAAAATAGTTTCCCCTCCTGGTCATCACAAACTCCAGCATAGGTGCAGGTATTGATAAAAACCTATAGCCACATGGATTGAAGCAGAATATCTTTGACAGATGGGTTCCATAACATTAGGACTTTATCGGCCAGATGAAGCACATCAAACTCCACTCATGTCGGCAAATAGGAACCACCTAACAGACGTCCTGTTCATGCAAGAAAAGACACTGTGTGTATTTCAGAGGAGAATGCTCACAGGGCAGAAAAGCTTCCTGGCAGTTCTGTGCTCTGGGATCTGAAGAAAGAGGGTCATTCAAGGACAGCCCTCCTCTCCCCAACAATTACAAGTAAGCCAGTACGACACACTGAATACAGAAGGTATTGATGGACAACAACATGATTAACTTCCAATCTTTTTCCAGTCTGTGGGAGGAAGGAAAATACACAGCCAAGGCCACAAGTGCAACGTCTGTGCCAAACCAAGGTCAGAACACCGACACGATTTAAAGGCATCAGCAGCATCACAGCATCGTGGGATTACACTCACCACTACATTTTTCACGGTGTTAATCAGGAATAGAAAAGTCGGATGTTGGTCGGTAACTCAGAACTTTAGTCATTAAGTAGTGGCTTTCTGGGCAAGGACACTGCCTGAAACAATTACAATCATTCCTTCGTCAGGAGTCACGGATGCCTCCTACCAAACAGACTTTATCAGCAAAGACTAGAATCCAAAATGGTTTCAAAGCCTTTCAAAGGCAACTGGGGGTCATTAGATAATGTATTCTGACTTGTATTACATAGGCTATAGATGCTTATCCTCAGCTACTCTATTGAAATCCTCAATGTTTATGTTTAGCAGCTGCTTTTGAAACATAAAAACAAAAAATTGAGCCATGACTGAATGACTTCAAAACATGTTGTCTCTTGGTAGGGTTTTTTCAGTAGTTTATAACTTTGCGCCTTCAACAAATTTATCCTCTTGCTAATTTACTTATCTTTAACCCTTAAGCCTTGGTTCTTTCTGACAGCAGAACACCCTCAAACTTCACCAAAACTAGTTCTGCAACATCACTGCAAGGTTTCAAACACAGATGCAATGATAAAAATCCAACAGTTAAGGTATGTATGACTAGTATTTTAAAGAAACTAGTTTTGCACTCAACAGCATGTATCAGAGAACGTGGCTAACGTTCAATCTTTTTCTTCTTGAAATAACAGAAAAAAACAATATTTAAACTGTCTTGCTTCAGCTGCGTGTTCCCATAGTTTTTTACCTTGAAAGGCTTCACTGGTAAGTCTTCCTTCTCCTTCCAAGTGCACTACGACATTGATTTACAGTGGTTTGATATAAATTCTTTCCTTCAAATACAAGTTTCTTCTAAACGTGCACCCTATGTAACCCATCCTCCTTCACAGACTTAACCAAATCTCGGATCTTTTATTTTGTAAGATCATGTGATTTCACAGGCAATCCTCTGTGAGATCTCAATTTTAGCTGAATAGACAAGAGTCTTATAAACAACCTTATTAAAAGTGAATACTGACCTTGAGGTGAGGCTGAAGAAAGCAGCAAATCCAGGAAGGAGACGTGAAAGAAAAAGAGTTAGAGTTTGTGAAAACAGTGTTCAGAGAAAAGGCAGTTCAAGAATACAGGACAAAACAAGCAGATCTAAATCAGGTAATGACACACAGACACACAATCCTTCACAAACACAGAGCTGCATGTTTTATAGACGTCTAATTAAAAAAAAGGCAAAAAGGATCTCTACATTAGATTACACCATTTCACTTAGAGGCAACTTGCTGTAGAGAAAATAGTCTCCAATATGTAACAGTTCTTGGAGAAGGGAAATAAGCCAGCTGAAGAAAAGTCTGGATTTACATCACATCACCAGCAAGTATCCTTGTTCCAGAATTCTAACAAACATTTTGAAAATGTGGAGTTTGACTACCTGAGATGAACCCTAATGTGTTCCCTTATGCCATCTTCTAGGGGCTTATTTTCCCTCCGTGAGCAAGACGCACATATTTTTCACTTTTCCTGCAGATGACGCAGACTTGTTAAAAAGGGAATAAATACAAGGGAGAAAACGCCCAACCATAGAGTAAAGTCTTCAAGACCTGAAGACTCATCAAATCTAGAAGTTCATCTGTCTTAATTTTGACATTGAAGACAAACAAAAAAAGCGTCTGCTGCTTCTTCCTGCAGCGTTGCTGTCTTAATTCTCCCATACAAGGTGCAATCTAAAAACAATAATGACCAAACAGGCATATTTTTGACAGTTCTCTCCAACATTGTTCAACAGCAGGATTGATCAAGACAAAATGCTGGAGTTCCCTGTATAACATGAGATCCCATAGGTCCATTATTGTTTTGTTTTTTTTTTTTCAAATACCTCCAATATCTTTTCATAGGCGTCTGCTGTCAATTTCACTGATAACAGCAAGGTAAGTCAACAAGGAGCCATAAATACAGATTTTTTTCATCTGATTTTAAACTTTATTCTTTTTCAGTCAATAGAAGAGAGGAAAAGTAAATGTCCTTCTGACCAAAGTAGTAATTTGGCTACTACAAAATATGTTGTACTTCTCCCATGGCAAAATTTCACCCTAAAAAGGCAGGACGTGGCCTGGAGAAAAAGTGTTTCTACAGGATAGGCTAACTGCTATATTCTTAATTACTCTTGGTATATGGAACCATGTAAATGAAATTTCTGGCAAAATTTTCACAACAATGTAGAATATTGAATTTGTACAAGGAGCAGTTTCAGAGCCAGGTACAGCTGAGAAGTGTATTGTTGGTCTGTAACAGATAAACTAGCGCAAAGACACTTTTCTTTGGCTTTTAAACTAACATTTTTCATATCAAGTTCTTCAAGGACAGCTGCTGTAAAGGCTGTGTTATTTGGGGATTTGGGGAAAGATGAGATGTGTAAAATGCCGAATACCACATCTCAGTGTTTGATCTTGAAATAAGTTATAATGGTCCAAAAGTCTCAGTTAATTCACATAGAAAAGCACGTAACTAACAATTCTGACTGAAATCCAAGAGTACACTGTCTAAGGTGAGCTGCAGCGCTATGACTGGTCAAACAAATTTAACAAAAGGGAACAAAAAAGTGAAAATAAACACTCGGTTTGATACAGAAATAAATAAGGTGGGAGGGCGGAAAGCTTGACTTTTTAATGACTGTTATTGAATATAGATTATGAAAGTTTAAGACTTCTCATTTTGTGTTTCAGGGACCCTTTGTAGTTCCTGGTTCTATTGTAATGATGTGATACTGTTTCTTCAATTTAACAGTGGGAAAAAGTACAGACTAGAACTCAGAATAGCCCTGTAGAATTGGAATGAAATGTACTGCTCTTTCAACTGCTATTAAAGGTAGCGTCTTTTGGTGGCACAAGACGAAGGCAAAACAGTACCTGAAATGCCACGCTGAGGTCACCTGCAATTTTCTGTATGCTACAGAAGTATTATTTAGCCCACTGCACAGGATTTGAATGGAGAATAATTATTGATAGATCTTCATTTTGTTATGGAACAAAATCTTCCCNACCTGAAATGCCACGCTGAGGTCACCTGCAATTTTCTGTATGCTACAGAAGTATTATTTAGCCCACTGCACAGGATTTGAATGGAGAATAATTATTGATAGATCTTCACTTTGTTATGGAACAAAATCTTCCCTCCAAAGAAAAATATATTTTCTGTAATTGCGAGCCCTTTTTTCCCCACGTTTTTTACAGGGGTCTGAAATATTTTTTTTAAAATGAGGAATATGTCTGAAGGCACATTAAAACTAGAAAAAAAATGGAACTGTGCTATCACTCAAACTAAAAATGAGGCAGACGCCTGAAATTGCCAGCTATTAGGAAGTCAGTGGAGATCTGCTACAGACTGGAAGTGAAGCCTCAGTGCACCGGGCTACATCAGTGAAATTGAGCAGAGAAGCACAGCAAGCATCTGCCCCAGGAAGCAGCCCCAAGCAAGCAGGATCAGACACATACCGAGACATGCTCATTACAGAGCAAAATAGTAATTTTTAGTTTGCACTATTTCCCTTCGAGCAAGAACACACACTTGCAGCATTCCTTACAAGATCCAGCAGCAGCGTTTCTGCCCAGCCCCATTAACTCTATACTCCGAAACAACAGTCACACAGGGAGACAATACAACTGTAACACCGAATGGTAGTCTCGGAGAAATCCGTTTTCTCTTAAAATGCCATCTCATTCATTTTAAAGATACAGCTGACTTAAAAATGATCACTGGGTATAGATCAAAAAACTTGGTGAGATAGGAACACTTCAGTATTTTAATTAAGAAATATACATATTTTAAAAGCTGTTGATTATTCCAGCTATCATTTTCCCCATATGCTTGTGTATTATAGTGAGTAGATTGAGTCTGCGACACTAGTCTCGGATGTACTTTAGGAGAAGTTTATGTAACGATTTCTAGTCAACCTTTTGAACCTTGTTTGGTTCGACCTTTGAATTCCCCTTGTTTGACAGTGAGCAATTGTGTATATTTACTACTTCATCGTTCCTTCAAATCAGTCTGAAAGGGAATAATAAGCACTTGATCTTCCTCGTGTCAGTCAAAGCAGAAAGGCTATTTATGTTTACCACTTTTGAACACCTTTTCTTGGTAAAAAGAATGATGGCTGGTCTTTTCCTTTCTTTTTAGTTGATATTTAGAGGGATGGGGAAGAGATGGAGAGAGAGAGAGAGACCGTTTGCGCGTGCATTCATGCACAGGTCTAAGAGCAGAAACATGACTACAGATGGCCATGGAGGACTAATGTTGCTGTTTCACTGGCTTTCTGGTGGTTTCTGGATTTTCCTTTTATTCTTACTGTACTCCAAAGCAATGTAAGGATCTGACACTTATTTTTTTTACTGTATCAGTTGTATAAAAGTAGGGGTTTGGTGGGGGTTTTTTCATTGGGTTTCCTTTTTGGTGTTTACTCCTTACTAGTTTGTGAGTATGGATACCCTCATATTGCTCAAAGATGTTGACTGCAACAAAGCTACAAAACAGCTTTTGAAGAGACATAGTCAAGGCAGGTAAGAGTGAAACCCCAGTATGCAAACTAGGCTCATTATTTACGTGATGACTCTACGATGTTCTTTCTCCTCTCGTTTTATGATTATTTTAATTATATCACAGCTCTTACACTCTACTGATCCAGCAGTTGGATTATGAGATATTTGCTAAATAAAACACATTTATTGCTACAATGCAGGCAGACTATAAATCATCAGATGACAACCCCTATATTCATTACAGATAACAGACTTAGGCATGCGAAGGAATGCTTGATAACCACGTTGATTTAAGGATAAAAACAAACAGGACTTTAATGCTACAGGAAATCTGGCAGGAAAGGAAGCCTTCAAAGAGTTCACAATCAGTGCTTCACATTACTCATAAGTATTTCTCTACTGTAGGATCCTTCTTAGAGGATCCAAGATCAGATACTTAGTCTTGGATTAGTAGACAAACGAAGCTTTCAGCCCATTACTGAATTTAGCAAAGGAGATGGTCTGTCGTCAGTTCCACAGAGATGAGTCACTCTGTTTAATAGTGTCAGTCCTGCCTGCTTGAACATGGAAATAATACTAGGGCAAATACTCGGGCTCCGGTGCTTCAGGGATGGAATAACATAGCAAGTTCATTCAGCCAAAGCCTGCACCAGCCCTGACCTCTTACCGTGTCAAGGGCTGGACTAATCGGGGTTCTTTGACCTTGTTTTTTACAACAGCCATTTCTGTAATATCGCAAAGTTTCAGTTTTTCCCAAAACACAGGAAAAAGGAGAGAATGGGAAATAAAGGACAGCTAAATAAAGAACAAATGGAAAAAGGATATCTCATTATATGAAAAAGTTGAGGATGGATTGAGGAGTCACCATAAAATCACTATGATGACTTTTTTTATCTGGTGCTCTCTACAGATGGATTTGCAATCACTGGCAGTGTCTCTCTTTGTCTCTCTTTCCTTAGATGTTGGTTTCAAAAGCAATTAGTGAATTTGAGTACTCATCTTAAGGCACTTTAACAGAGGTTGACACCTGCCTTCCGAAAACTGTCATATTTTCAAAGGTCTGAAGTTAAATACCTATAAGTAAAGNATTATTTACGTGATGACTCTACGATGTTCTTTCTCCTCTCGTTTTATGATTATTTTAATTATATCACAGCTCTTACACTCTACTGATCCAGCAGTTGGATTATGAGATATTTGCTAAATAAAACACATTTATTGCTACAATGCAGGCAGACTATAAATCATCAGATGACAACCCCTATATTCATTACAGATAACAGACTTAGGCATGCGAAGGAATGCTTGATAACCACGTTGATTTAAGGATAAAAACAAACAGGACTTTAATGCTACAGGAAATCTGGCAGGAAAGGAAGCCTTCAAAGAGTTCACAATCAGTGCTTCACATTACTCATAAGTATTTCTCTACTGTAGGATCCTTCTTAGAGGATCCAAGATCAGATACTTAGTCTTGGATTAGTAGACAAACGAAGCTTTCAGCCCATTACTGAATTTAGCAAAGGAGATGGTCTGTCGTCAGTTCCACAGAGATGAGTCACTCTGTTTAATAGTGTCAGTCCTGCCTGCTTGAACATGGAAATAATACTAGGGCAAATACTCGGGCTCCGGTGCTTCAGGGATGGAATAACATAGCAAGTTCATTCAGCCAAAGCCTGCACCAGCCCTGACCTCTTACCGTGTCAAGGGCTGGACTAATCGGGGTTCTTTGACCTTGTTTTTTACAACAGCCATTTCTGTAATATCGCAAAGTTTCAGTTTTTCCCAAAACACAGGAAAAAGGAGAGAATGGGAAATAAAGGACAGCTAAATAAAGAACAAATGGAAAAAGGATATCTCATTATATGAAAAAGTTGAGGATGGATTGAGGAGTCACCATAAAATCACTATGATGACTTTTTTTATCTGGTGCTCTCTACAGATGGATTTGCAATCACTGGCAGTGTCTCTCTTTGTCTCTCTTTTCTTTCCTTAGATGTAGGTTTCAAAAGCAATTAGTGAATTTGAGTACTCATCTTAAGGCACTTTAACAGAGGTTGACACCTGCCTTCCGAAAACTGGCATATTTTCAAAGGTCTGAAGTTAAATACCTATAAGTAAAGGTGCCTGCATCTCATATTCTCATCGGTTTAGAGCAGTTTTGTTGATATAAAATGTATCATTTTTTCCTCTGCAAAACTTGATGTGAGACTTCAGGGGTAATGCTCATTTTGTATGAAGATAAAGCACAAATGAGAAGAAAGAAATGACTTCTTGATTTCCTATCTTGGACATGATGAAAATCTTAATATTCAATAGATCTGTGCTCGCAGAGGTGGAGCTGGACTAATGACGCGCCTGACCGCTTCTTTCCATTACAAAACCTTGTTCTCAGTTGCTTGCCATATATTAACAAACTGTGCTGAAATTTTCCATGACAGGTGTCAGCCTCACCCGGGATTTTTTGGGGACAATTTCAGCTACGTCCTTCACACACCAAAGGCAGCATTCTTATGGAAAAAAATTGTTCATATGGTTAAAGACTGTATCACTTTACTCTGACAAATAGGCTCACGTAAGAGGTGAATTGAAATTACATAGCAATCTTCATTTTGGAATGAGCTAAGTTTTGAATGATTAACCTTAGAATCTTAATATTCACTTAAGCTACGAATTTTTGAGGGAAGCAGATGAGAAACACAATAACAACAAATTCTGCTTTGTAATAATACTATGCAACTGTGAGATAAATATACTTGATTTGCTCTTATGATTTATGGTACCAAAACAGACTAAAGTATTTTAAAGTAATATTTAATTCTTACTATATACTACTATATACATATTACTATTACTATATATTATTATATATATATATGCCTGAATCAGAGTTCAACTGGAGGATTTCAACGAGTTATGATAATACAGAATTATATGCATACCATCTCTCAAGGTTAAATTTAATGGTGATGATTACGACTTCATGAACATCTTTGGCTCTTTAACTTAACAACACCCCTTTTACTTTACTTATATGCCCTGATGTGGTTCTTGTTTAGGAATTATCTAAAAAAAAATATTTAAAAATTCACAGAAACAATCAACTTGCAAACCAAAGACAATTATTATAAGATACAAGAAGTGGTCTGAAAAAAAATGTGTTCAAATTGTTGACTTAAGCTTAGGGCGTAATTGATTCGTAGAGTTTCCTTTACACTATTCTAGTAAACCATAAAGTTGATGGAACATGCAGTTAATTTCTCTCTCCATTTATCCTTCACAGACCACTACACAAAAATACCGCTGCCTTAAAGACACAGAGAAAGATAGTTCTTTCTACTGTCCACATTTTTCAGCACTCCTTTGAGATCACTCTATGTTTTTTAATCTTTTATTTTTATTTACTGTTGAGGAGAAATATTTAAGATGAGGAGCAAACCTTTTGGCTGCTACACATCAAAAGTCTGAAGGTTTCTTCTCAAACAGGGCATCCTTAAATTCTTTTTAGAAAAACTCCAAAATCTCTCTCTTAAAATAGCTATCATTTCCAGCTGTCCTTAACGGGACTGCTGGTATTCCAAACCCGAGTACTGTCTTCCTTTGTTCCCAAATCAAAGTAGTTTCTTTCAGGAAAAACGCGGTAGTCCCCCATGTCGTTACAAGGACTACCTATCATATATAGAAAGCATGCCAAATTAGAATCAATTTCAAGTCTGTAACTGGAACCAGGACTTCCATATATATTCACTCAGTGCTTACTTCTGAAGCAACTTATACATATATATTTACTGTTACCTCTCAATTACAAAGTCAGTTTCTATTTGCAGAATATATGCACGCAAAAACCTCTGTGTGTAAACTACCCATCTGAAGACTGTGATGGCCATGTCCCAGATGATTCGTGTTCTTTTTCTTTCTTTTCTCTTTTTTTGTTCTTTTTCTTATTCCAGGATAACAGTCACAATAAAGCTCAAGAATAAGGCAATACTGACCTCTATCAATGACCCATTTTAAAACACTTGAGTTTTAGCTGGTTGGGGCAGAATTGACAGCAGAGATGAGAACCAAAGGTAAAACACAGCAAGAGAATTAGAATAAAAAGCAACAGCTTCTGTCGAGTTTAAATTGGGGAGAATACCAGCAAACCTCCTTTGGACTGCGGTCATAACCACTGTGACATGAGTTGAACGCAGAGACTGTTAGAGCTTGTACTTGACATAACTAGTTCCTGTTTGACCTAAGGAAAAAAAGCGTAATTGCAGCAGACCCAAACAGCAGCAGCAGCAGCAGCCGGGCAGCCAGCGGTGACATTCCACCCCGTAGGAAACAGAAGCCTTATAGAGCACTCACTTTCCCAGGAAGTCCCACACAAACCCCCCTACGTGCTGCGGTGCAGGGACCGACACCTGGTAGGGAGGGTGCAATTTGCGGGAGGCGTGCTTTCTGAGAAAAGGCATAGTCAAAAAAAGCCCCACACGTACAAAACAAAACAACTCGTGGAACCAGGACGTGACAGTATAAATGGAAAGAAAAAGCGAGGAAGGAAACAAAACACAAAATGAACAGTTACAAAGAGACAGGAGATTATGGAATGGCAATACAAAAAGCAAACAGTTAGTTATAAAGAAAGTGAATAACCAGACAGCTACAAAACCCTCACACCACTACCATCTTGGGACAGAAACAAAACTTATAGGGCTGTTCACCCACAGAAGAAACATGAACTTATGGCCCACCTTCCCAGAAGAAAAAGCAAAATTCTGCCCACAGAGAATATACATTAATGAGGTTGTGCTTTCAATCTCATGTTGACTCTAGAGTACTTTCCAAACTTTTGCATAGCATACACGTATTTAATACTTTTTTTTTATATTTTTCCTCCCATTCACAGCTGAAAAACAATATTGCCCACCCAGTAATTGCAACAGTTACTGAAGAGTGGAAGAATTTCAATTTTATTTTAAATTGAACTGAAGGCAGCTTTGTCATCATTGAAAAGGTTTAAGAGAACAGTTTTTCTGCTTTTCATTTCATCTTCCTCTCCTCATTTTTCCTCCTTCTCTGTTCCCTTATACATACCTCCCTAATAGGCAAATCATTTCTTCTCTTCTATGCTTGAAACCATGTTACTATTTCTCTTCTCTTGATGACGTATGGTCTAGTTGTCACATATAACTAGCATAGGGAAAAACTCCAGGGAGAGACTCTCTCTTTTGAAAAATCCCATTTTTTTTTTTTAGTACAGCTATTCTCTGAATGTGACGTATTTCTTCTCATCTTGCTCTACAGGGAATAATGACGGTTCCTAATAGGCACAGCAATATTCACTTTTCTCCTTGCTGACAAACATTTCTGCAAGCACAAGGCTTCTTCTTTGCATAGTAGAGCTTGAACAGCTGTAGCAGCATCAGAAGCCAAGATAATCTCTACCTCTCTCTGCACAGACCACAGTTTAGGAAGGACTTTTACAAGCTGAAATTATCTATTTTTTTCAGAGAACTAGGTCTCTAGCTCTAAAACATGCATGTAACATGGCCAGATATATCAGTTCGGCCATGAAAGAATACTTTATAAACAAGCATAATAGATAAAACCAGGGCCAACTTGTACATTTAATAGGCACATTATAATTTCTGCTTTGTGTAAAAACTCACAAGGAGAAATAAAGGTTTGGGGGAGCAGCTGGAAACAACTAAGGCCACATAAAAATTTCAACAATTATTTAGAAAAAGAGAAATTACTAGGCAAAACCTCCCTACAAAGTATTTGAAATCTTGTACCTTTTTCTCCAGTGCTATGATTATATTACAGTTCCACCAGAAAAAATTATTTCAGGTGTTGATACTTCGCTAATGTACCACACTAACAGTATGCACGTTAGGTCTCTAGATCTTGAAGACCTGTTCCATGTTCACTTACAGGGGTTAGAAAACATGGATATTTTTCTATTTTTTTTCCCCCTTGATTTACATAGCTGCTGGCAATCACGTGATAACAAAAGTAGTCTTCTCTGACACAGCTGAACTATCTACTCTAATTACTGGAAACAAAAGAATACATATTCTATGTTATCTCAGTACTGGTAGAAAAGATGGCAAGTTAAAAAGAGAAAAGGAATAATTTAATTTTTTTTTTTATAAGAGCAAGGAACAGGTGGTAAGAAGGAATGGATAACACTGAATAGTCAAAGGAGTCACTAAATTGTTATGAAATGATGTCCAGCCATGTGGGGGTTTTATGCTTTCATTGATACAGTAAGAGTTTGGTCTGTGACTGGAACAGCAAGAAACTACCACTGTAACATGAAAAACAGTAATTGCTTTGCAGATCTCCGTAACTGCATCTTTTCAAAGAAAAAGATCCTTTCTAACTCTTTGAAGATTAGGTGCCAATGCTTTCATCTGTAAAAGAGAAGGAGCCCATCTTCATTTCTCTTTTTGTTATTTTTGCTTTGTAGACTATAAACTCTTTTGATTATAGGCCACTTATATGTGTTTATTCAGTGACTGGTATGTTAAGTTCCAATCTTGATTAGAGTTTCTGAATGCTAATGTAATAAAAAAAGCTCAGACTCACATTACAAGCGTGCATAAGAAAATTCTCTTCTTGTCATTCCAATCTCCTCTAGGAATCAGGTTGAGGAATGATGAATATTTCTGCCTTGCTTTTCCTAAACAGTAATTACTTCTGCACATGGAAAAAACTAAGGCACTATGAACATATTTCTTTCCCATACCTTACCTCTAACAGAAGTTTGTTGCTTATACCCTGATCCCTAGTCAACTTGCATGCCCTAAGATGATGACATAGAGAACTTCACACCCAAGATGGGCACCTCTAAGGGACTGAAAAAGAATCACACAGACAAATATGACTTGTAACTGCTATTTAGCTTTTTCATGTCTATACTACATGCACCTATTCTATCAAACTATTGTCTGACTGTTCGGCTGAATACATCATATATCAATGTGCTGAAAGTCATATCACTTAGAAAAAAAGGGAAGACAGTTTAAAAGGACATATTGTTACTTTTGGCTACTCAAGCTTGCACCACATGTATCGAGAATTTTGGTTAAATAAAACAACAGCTTAAAAAAAATGAACAGGATGCTGCTTACAATCACAAAGAGGGAAGAAACCCAGCCAATATGTTGAACTATTTCAGAGCTCTGTTACTTTCAAGGAAACAAGAATGAACTTCTTAGAAAAGAGTTTTTCAAATCATTATAGAGGGGCCCATAATTTGACTATCATCAAGCCAATGAACAATAACCATTGCCATCACTGCAAGGAGTATCTGTACCATCACACAGTGGACACCATAAAAAGAAACGATGAGTGATTGTAGCGGGTGACTCTCTGTTAAAAGGCACTGAGGTGCCCATGTACCTACACTTCTATCTATATCAGCCCTACTTTTGAGCAGCCAGGTAATGAAAGCACACAGTAAGTCACATTTTCACTCACAATCTACCAAAATAAAGGACTGAAGGCAGAAAAACTCTAAATAGACTTTCCAAAAATAGGCGCTCTAAGGTTTTTAAGACAAGAAAAAGGGACTCTAACTTTAATCAGCTCTTTTGATCCTCTACTACTTTATACCATTCTCACCTCTCCAGTTCTGCTATCTTCTTATCCTTATCATTCTTCTCATTTTCCATCTCTTTCAAGATTTCCAGAAGACGATCCACTTCAGCTTGAGCCTTGCTAGATTCTTCCCGATATCGTGTTACCTCCCTTTCCAGCTGCTGCATACGATCACTGAGCTCTGGGCTGGCCCTAGCCTCCAGTGTTGCCTCATGAGCCTGTAAGAAAAAGGTTCAAGAAAAAACACTTCATTCACACATATGTACGACACAGTTACTATGACTGCAAAATGCTATCTAGACATCTATTTCAAAATGACAAGAAATAAAAATAGCTGATGTACTGTATATTTAAGTATGGGGAAATACTTTACAGGAAAAGAAAAATTCAGAAACAAATTTATTTTTTTAATTCAGTCTAAAAAATTCAAGTGATTTTTTTGATCTGAAAGAGAATCGACATAAGAAAGAAGTAAAACTATGACAAAAGTTAAATTTCTTTGAAAGGGAGGAAAAAGAAAAGTGTCAGTGGGTAGAAAAACTCCTAATACACACTTCTAAAACAGTGATATGACTGTAGAATTCATTATCTGAGGTATTTTTAACCTAGACAATGCAGAAAAACAAATCACAGGTTAACAGCCTTCAATAACTCCATCAGTATGCAATGTTTCAGACAGACTTGCACAAATGGTGCTGATGTACTGAAGTCCTTGGTAGTTCTCTGAGCCGTATAGACTAGGACTAATATGAGTATTGCTACCTTCTGAAATTATCTTTGCCTAGTTATCTAGGAAATACATTTTTTTCAAAATCAGGCTATGGTTTTGGTTTGGCTTGTTAGAAAAATCACTAACTTATTAGTAAAATTATTTCAACAGCTCCCAAGCATATTAGAGGCAAAGAAAAGGCAGTATTTATGCTGGAGTTTAATCCAGCAGACTAAAGACTAATTTTTCATTGTCCCCCTGCTCCTCTGCTCTTGGATCTTGAACTGCTGTTTGATGTCAATTAAAGCTGTTTGAGAATTGCTCAAATTTGCTTCAGTGAATCGCATGTTTGGTGGAGCTATTCTGCTGACCAAGACTGCCTGCAAACTCAAGGCCTTTCTCTTCTCCGAAACAAACCTACAACAGAAAATAAGACTACAGACTTCTTTCCCCTCTGGGTGCAGCTGCGGAAAGTTGTTTTACAAGCTGCCAGTGTTCTGCTCAGAAGCACAGTAAGTCTAAATCCAACAGTATAGGACTCTGTTGCTCTTAAAGGTAATTGGACAGAACTGCAGCAGCATAAAATGCGGAGTTAGAAGCTGCTGCTTCCAAAGAACCAAACAGTAAAAATACACTTGGCTAAATCTGTTTAGTTATTCAGTAAAATAAGACTGGAAGAAAATATCTGTTCATTCATCCCAACATTTTTGCCTTGAAGTCTCTTGTTTTTAATTAGCTCCGTTAAAGCCACATTCTAGTGAAACCCAGAATCCTAGAGCAGAACATTCAAGGACTGAAAAAAGTCTTGATGCCTGCCTTTACTGAGAGTACGACCTTAGGATGGATCTGGGCTTCCCAAATACTGGAACACTTGACGTTCCAGAGCCTTTGCCCTGCAGCTTTTGCCTGAGGGTCAATGCTAAGCTGCTTTGGTTTTCTTTTTTTTTTTTGAAGCAGGAATTCCAGAAAGCTGGATAACCTGCACAATGTTTTATCCTAGAGCAAAATGCCTGGCAATCCTGACGTCTCTCAGGCAGATCTCAGCAGGAGTGCCCAGCAACCACGGATCCTGGAAGAACAGAAACCTTTTCTGAGGCCATGTTTTTCGGAAGACTTAAAAGGCTCCCTACTTCTGAGTGACTTTCAAGTCAAACCCCGCCACTCCTCTGTTACTGAGCTGTAAGTCTGAAAATCCTGCTTCCAAGCTTCTGACCTAGACTTGGCTCCAAGTGCATCCCTGGGGAGCCTGGAAGCTCTGAGAAGCCTTTTGGAGTTAGGGCTGTCAATGCTTCCAGATTCCTTACTCCACCATAAGCACTTCAAATCATACAGCCTGGGAAAGGGCTCTTTACAGCAAGCGGAGGTCTAATTAATGTGTCGCCGAGATGATGCAGACTCCAGGAAGACATTCCAGCAAGGAGACTGACAAGTGTCTCAGCTCCATGAACAGCTGTAAGCACCAGGGAACATACTTTGCTTTGCAAGGAGAGTGTTGGTGGATGTTCCTGAAATGTCTTACTGGGATTTCCAGCCTGTAGGAAATCTGAAATACTTGATTTCATTTCCTTTTCAACTATGCTTAAATTTCAACAAAAAACTCCATCCTTCGCTCCCAGGGCATCTGTAAATCAGCTGGGGCGCCATCTATATTCTCCTAAGAGACACTATGTATAGAGTTAAGTCTGGTTTTCACCAGAGGCAGAGCCTGAATTCTTCTATACTGGATTTAGGTACATTTCCAACATCTCAAATTGTTTGTTTTAAGAAATACTCCTCCATGCTCTTTAAAGTCATCCGAAATACATAATCAGATAATCAAGAAACTTCCTTTAAAAAAAAAAAATAAAGCTAGGCTGTTAGCCCGGATTACTAAACTCTCTAATTCAAAATAAGTTATAAGACCTAATGCAATTCTACTGTCAGGACAGTCCTGATTTATATTACGTTGTGCTAATAAAAGCATCTCCACAACAACCCAAGAGACACTACTGAGAAGAGGAAATCAATTTTCTTTTTTAGAAAGTTTGCCAACAAGTCAGTGTGTCTGGTTCTTGTAGAACTAAAGGGCTACTTACACGACATAAATTATTAAAGACACGTAACACATGTTATTTGTATATAATGCACGTAAGTACGGATACTTTCACCTAACACAAAGAGAATGTTATGTGATATGGTGTAAACTGGAGACCACTTCCTGAGTTGTGAATTACTGATTGAGTGACTTTGGTCCATTTTGTGGGTTATGTACAAAATACGTGTTGCATGACCATATGTAAAACCCTACTGGATTCATTTATTGTATAGGAGAGAAAACCAATGCATTTAGAGGTTTCCCACAAACTCACATCAAGATCTGCAGCAGATGAAATTGGCTGCCTTCCCAATGCAACATTGTGCAAAATAATTCAGCAGTATTTCTTTTAAAAAGGAAAAGAAAGTTAAACACAAATAATGAATTCCTATATTCACAGTCAAAATAAAAAAAAGCACACACACATATAACTTCCCCTGCCCACCAACAGTGTACAAAAATTCAAAAATAAGGTAGTCATTTCATTTTCGAAACAGAATGGACATATAAAGTGACAAATGCACTAAGACAGCTTCTGCTGTACTAAGAGACTACAAGAAGTTCATATCAATAGGCTCAACTTTCAGCTCTGCCTGAAACAGTATTCCTTTTTCTGCAACCTCTTAATATAGTTACAAATATGAAATTGTGTAAAAGTATGACAAAAAATAAACTGAAAAAGCAGCTTGCTTAGGGGGAAGGGAACATTGTACTTTCTCCTCTGACAAATGAGAACTAAGAAAAGGTATGTCTACACAGGCCATTGAGTTTACCTGATTACAGGCTATTTTAAACCTCTTAACTGTTACTACTGACACTGTCATTAGCTCTCCACGTCTGTTTCGGTGTGGGGTCAAACAGGTGAAGCTACTTTCAAGAGCACAATCAAACTTACATTTTTGATTCTGCATTCATCTGCATAAGAAACATAGTCACATTTTAGCTAGAAAGCACCATCTTCTTAAGCTATGTTTTTATTAGCAAAGCTCATCTGACCAGTATTAATCTTTGCCAGCGTGAATTTAATTTCAAATTCTAAGGGGTTCAGGACTGAGAACAGTTTAACCTTCCTACTCAGTTTAAGCTTACAGCTCCGAGTACGCTCTCGAAGTTCCTAAGAGGGACTATAAACTAAGAGGTGGTTTAACAGCTTTCTGCTTTTCTGCTCTTAGCCATCATTTCCCATCTGGAATGTGGTAAGTGATGGGGTGAGCACTTCAGGTACCTAAAGAATAAAAGAAAGAGCGATTGTTCCTCAAATAAACATACTATAACTTCTATTGCTTCCACAGAAAATCAGCTTGCAAAGCCAACTTCTATGACTAAAACAAAGATGACCAATGTTTCACAGAAATAATCACTATTTACAGATGGAAAGGAGAAGACGACAAAACACATTTAAAAGAATTTTCTAAGCTGATATTTCTCATGCCAAAAAAGTCTTTACTAAGAAGAAAGGTGATCTTACACAGCTTTAAGTGTGCCAGAGGCAGGGAAGAAAACAATAGCTCAGATCTAATTTAAAGGTTCTAAAATGTATGTGGAAATTCCAAACATTATGACTAAGATTTCAAATCAATATTCCTAAAAGATTAACTAAATCAAACAGCAAATAATTCACAGCAAATACTTCCTACTCTTACCTATGAATTGAGACAGCAAATTCAATTTAACTTTTCATGTAAAAATGTTGCCAAGAATTTTTGGCCACAACGTAGAAGTTCCCAAGAATCTAAAATCCCATTTTAATCCACCCTCCTACCTCCAAGCGTGCCTCACATGTCCAAAAAAAGTAAATGCACGCACAAATACAAAAATATGACTATTCACTGTAAAAGACAAATTCATGTAACCATTTTCTTTATTGTTCCTATTGTGAAGGCAGCAATTCAAGTGATAAAACATGTCCACTGCCTTCTGTAGTGTCTTTATTCATTTCAACAAAATTATAAATTTGCAAAACAACCAGACTTGTTCCTCCTTTAGTTCCAATGCTCTAAACACCACGTACTGTTACAGCTTTTCAAAAAGGCTGTACTGGAAGTTAGAGGCTCAGAGAATTCTCTGATATACTATGTAGCCGAAAAACTTGACTCTGTCACAGAGTTGTTTGTTATTATTGACAAAAATCTTTTAAATGGTTGTCTCTGTTAATGTGACTGTACATTTTTGACACTGAATAAGCAAGTATTTAGTTGGAATCATTTAAGAAAGAAGGTTGAAGTCTAAATAAGAGAAAGATGCCTCGAGAAAATCCATTACTGAAAAAAATTATCTCTTCAGAAAGCTGTGAGTTCCCATAGTTATTATTAAACATTAACAATTTGCTCTTGTTGGAATTTATGCCAACACAAAAAGTGTACAAAGACAGAAGGGAAACGCCCAGATGATGGCTGTCTCTGCTTACTTGGTTGTACTTCAGCCCCCTTACTCAAGCCTCCTCTGAACCAGGCTTTACTCACCTGACCACAGGCTAGTATTTTACAGAAATAGAGCTTCATTCAGCACGCTGAAGGGATTTACTCAAGTAATGAACAGATGCTCAGTATTTGTTTTTTGATATTCACTATATGGCTGCATGCCTTGTTCACTCTAAATTATACAAATGATACTGAAAAAAAATATTTTCCCAATTTTCTTTCTATCATGCTCATCATGACTGTAGGGTATTTCTTAGCAAATGGTAACTAACCACTTCATAACACCACCAGGGTGAAATGAGAATGCGTTATTACGCCCATTATGCAGGTGAAAAACAGATGCAAAAATATCCTGCCTTATTCACTTAATTCTTCTCTACTATTAAAAAAATTATTTTAACATCTGATTTCTCCAGATAATTATCAACTCATATATCTCTGGCTCAGTCTTGGAGCATTTTTCACACAATACTGACGACTGCAAGAGACTGGCAGACAATAACTCAGTTATTAAAAGTTATAACACAATGAAAAAGGAGAAACGGCCATACAATGTTGCATCGGTCATTTCCTAGCTTTTGGATATTTAATTTTTCAAAATGAATGTTATCTTAACAAGGTTTCTGGGAGGGGTACAGTAAGTAAGTTTAATTTTTCAGGTGTAAGAAAATCAGGGGGGAAAACCCTCCAACTTTCCACTGCGTAAGATGATGCTGACATTGTCGTGAACCATCAACAGGACTGGAACTTTAAAAAGACACCACAGAGACTCTTGTACCTTATTTTCTATGTTGGCTGTATCATACTGGGGAACAAAATACACAGTTGTCCCCACATCTTGCTTTTTCTGACTACAGAGTAATGGTGAGTCTCAGAAATTTTGCATGCTATTAAAGATTTTGTAGATAATACTCTCTCCTGGGCAGAAATTCTCCTCCCGGTTTGCACCAAGTACAGCCCTTCTGTACTGCATCTCGTTTCCCCAACCTTGATCAACATTATTTAGCCAGGTTCAGATTCCACTCCTCTTATTGAGGCAGATTCCACTGGTCTACTAGTTCTCCTCATAGTTTTCCTACCATGTTTTTTCAGGCTTGGGGCTTTTTATGTACTGTTAGTTCTATCCAACAGCACCTGTTTTTACATAGAATAAATAACTCAAAATGCAGTGTAAGTGTTTTTATGGCCTAGTTGACTTTTCGTTGTTATTTCTGACAGTCCTAACACAATACTTTTCCCTACTGCACACCATAACTCCTTCCCCAAAAGTAGTCCCATAAATGCATTGTATTATCTGCTCTATTAAAATAATTTCTAATATGGGATGTCAAAAAAATGTACTATAAAAGCACCAGGAATTCTCTGAACTTCAGACAATGACCGTTAGGATAGACAGATGCGTTTACTCTGAACATTGTCAAGGCTAACACACATATCAGCCTTTTGAAAGTTTTGTAACGTGATTTTTTATGCACACAGTCACAAAAGAAATCTCTGATGAAAAACACCTTGGATTACGTAATTTAGTGTCAAAATATTATTATACAAACACTCCTTGAAAGAAGTGCTCTTTGACATCAAACAGAAGGCTGGTAATAGGATCCAAAATTAAGCTGACATAGTACCAGTGAGCATAATGGTTACATAAGTTTTTAAGCAATCTTTTACTTGCTATAACTTAATTATTATTTCTATGCACTGCTGTACATGTCATTACAGAATATTTTCATGCAAGAAGCTTCATTTGCATGGAAATTCTACATTCTTGCTCTGAAAATGAATGGACAATGGAGATGAAAGAAAAGCTACAGAACACTTCAAGCATAAAAACATTGGTACAATATTAAGCTGTCCAAACAAAAATGAACTTAGACCAATGCAGCCAAAAAGTAAAAAGCACCTTAGAAGGCTTTTTCGAGCATGACTGGTCAGACATACTATAGTATTTTGTTTGTATCCATACCATCTATATTCACTAGTAAAAGTAATTCACCAATATGTTCTGTGTTGGCCCAAATGTAAAAGCACAGGTGAATAACATGCAACAAGGAAAGTTAAATGGGGTTGGCAATAGGCTGTCAGTTTGCCAGGTAACATACTGGCTTGGATGGACAACAGAATAAAACTTCAGGATGCTAAAGAGAGAAAGAAGACAGGAAAAGATGGGGAAAATTTGGGATAGGAACAGTGTGAGAAAAAGAAAAGATGCAACAAGAAAATTTAAAATAATATCTGCAACATTAATTTCCTGAGACGACAGAATCTTAATTTGTGGTTTTAGCGTGTATTGCTAACCAGCTTGTGAAACACGAGAAACATGGGAAGTTACCCATGTGCAAGTTTCAAACTTCACTTTTTTTCTCCATTTAACAGTTTTGTCCAGTCCTGGAAGGCTTAATGTAGTCCTGTGTTTGAGTTTACAGATGACAGTTTTACGGGTTGAGCAGGACTTCAGTTTCTAGCATTCCACTTATATCAATTACAAGACAGCTAAATGGTTTAGAAAATTAATTCAGTAACTGACAGTATCTGAACACTGAACCCAACTGCTGGGTTTTTACTTTTATTTTTACAAGACAGCCTGCTTTCCCTGGTAGCCTTTTTCTTCCCAGGTTGCTATGCTATGGTATCAATTATCATTCCCTCTTTGAAAAAACAAATCATCTGCTGAGAACAAAAAATTGTATTTCTCTCTCATCTACCAATATTATCTGTAAAATTTTCAGTTGTGACAAGAAATCCATGTTCACAAAAATAAAAAGCACCAGAGCCTATATGAGATAACCGGGCTCAATCTTGGGAAACATAGACTTTGGGTGAACACTTCATTCAGTTATTTTCTCCTGTCTTTTGAAGGATATCAACCTTNTTTCCCTGGTAGCCTTTTTCTTCCTAGGTTGCTATGCTATGGTATCAATTATCATTCCCTCTTTGAAAAAACAAATCATCAGCTGAGAACAAAAAATTGTATTTCTCTCTCATCTACCAATATTATCTGTAAAATTTTCAGTTGTGACAAGAAATCCATGTTCACAAAAATAAAAAGCACCAGAGCCTATATGAGATAACAGCTCAATCTTGGGAAACATAGACTTTGGGTCAACACTTCATTCAGTTATTTTCTCTGGTCTTTTGAAGGATATCAACCTCCTGAACTTGAAGGAACAACACCACAGCAGAAAAAAAAAATCATCCTCTGAGCAAGTCTGTTGAATCTAGAGGTATTTTCCTGGCAGGGAATCACTGCGAACCTTCCCTGATGAAAAGTTCCTAGAACTGCACCAAGGGGAAGCTTGTTAATTTATGGTTTTGGACTTTTTCTTTTCTCTAAACTCAATCTCTTTCAAATAAGGAAAATATCTGTAACTATGTACTGGAAATGAAGAGAGACAAAAATCTTCACATCTTTGCTGCAATGATTTCTAATACTAGTTGGTCTCTCCCGGATTAAAAAAAAAAAAAAATTAAACAAAGTGTATTGGCTGGGAAAGACAGAAAAAGCTCAGGAAAGAGTATTTTGAAGACAAACAACTAGAAGAAAACTTTTTCACTATGAAAGTATTACATCAAAATAGAAGTTTGAAAGAAGAGTTTCCTAAGGAAAAAAACCCTACCAACCACAGCACAGAACCACTTCACAGACAAACAGAGAGAGAATGCCCTGTGTGTGATTTCCTTCTAATGATTCCATCTCAGCAAAAAAGGAGACTATTTAAAGCAGGACACCAGGCCATGTAAACTCAACAGTGTTTATGGCTTGCTTTCAGCATTCAGAATCTCCCATAGTATCTCCTGCTAGAAGCAGGCTGACNCAGAACCACTTAACAGACAAACAGAGAGAGAATGCCCTGTGTGTGATTTCCTTCTAATGATTCCATCTCAGCAAAAAAGGAGACTATTTAAAGCAGGACACCAGGCCATGTAAACTCAACAGTGTTTATGGCTTGCTTTCATCATTCAGAATCTCCCATAGTATCTCCTGTTAGAAGCAGGCTGACAATTGAGCACAGAAGCAATGACAGTAGAATAATTAGACCATTAAGCACACAGATTTGCATAACCATAATATCATTACTAAAAAATCCTACCCCAAATATGAAAAACACTGCAGTTTTATTCGCTAAGACAGGGATCAATATAAAATAGTTATTAGTAAGAAGAGGAATAGTAACAACGAGAACCGGACACCTAGTCAGACACTGGAGACTGCTTACATGGAAAGAAAAAGAGCATCAGCAACTTCTCAGCACCCCTGCAACTCAGTTAATAATATTTAATTTTAGTATAAAGTTAAATACCTTCTACAGAAAAAGCGCAAGCTTGTACTGTTCATGATTTCTCAAAGGCCCACTGTTCAGACATTAGCAAGAGTTTTTTCCATGGACTGACAAATCTTTTCTATCTAATGGCTTAAAAGTAGTCCAATTCCCCTGTGAACAC
>VZSC01018404.1:297982-338297 GCA_013398225.1 Steatornis caripensis | reverse complement strand
GGATTTGTGGGTGTCCAGATTGCCTAAGTGGTCTCCAACTCAATCAACCTCAGCCAAGGAAAAGTCTTCCTTTCTCCAAAGTTTCTCTCTTATCTCCAGAGTCTGTGAATCCTGAGGGCCAGCCTTAGCAGTGAAGACTGAAGGGAAGAAGGCATTCAGTAACTCCGCCTTCTCTGTATCCTCCGTCACCAGGGCACCCACCTCACTCAGAAGCAGGCCCACATTCTCCCTAGTCTTCCTTTTGCTGCTAATGTACTTGAAGCCCTTCCTGTTGTCCCTGACCTTCCTTGCCAGATTCAATTCCAAGTGGGCCTTAGCCCTTCTCGTTGCACGTCTGCATGCTCTGACAACGTTTCTATATTCCTCCCAAGTGGCTAGTCCCCTTTTCCACATTCTGTAAAATTCCTTCTTCCCTTTGAGTTTTTCTAGAAGCTCCTTGCTCATCCATGCAGGTCTCCTGCCTCCTTTGCTTGATTTCTTACTTATAGGGATGCATCGATCCTGAGCTTGGAGGAGGTCGTTCTTGAATAGTAACCAGCTCTCTTGGAACCCCCTACCTTCTAGAGCCCTAACCCATGGGATTCCTCCAAGTAGGTCTTTGAAGTGTCCCAAGTCCAGAGGCTCTCCTCAAGTCCCAGGTTTTAATCCCACTTGTTGCTCTGCTTCTTCCATACAGGATCCTGAACTCCACCATCTCATGGTAGCTGCAGCCAAGGCTGCCTCCAACCTTCACGTCCCCACCAGTCCTCCTTTGTTAGTACCAGGTGCAGCAGCGCTCCTCTCCTTGTTGGCTCCTCCACCGCCTGTGTCAAAAAGTTATCATCAATGATTGCAGGAACCTTCTGGACTGCATGTGCCTTGCTGTGCTGTCTTTCCAGCAAATATCATGGTAGCCAAAGTCNCCAACCTTCACGTCCCCACCAGTCCTCCTTTGTTAGTACCAGGTGCAGCAGCGCTCCTCTCCTTGTTGGCTCCCCCACCGCCTGTGTCAAAAAGTTATCATCAATGATTGCAGGAACCTTCTGGACTGCATGTGCCTTGCTGTGCTGTCTTTCCAGCAAATATCATGGTGGCCAAAGTCCCCCCTGAGAACCAGGGCCTGTGACCAGGAAGCAACTTTCAGCTCGTCAACTTCCTCTTCCTGATCAGGTGGCCTGTAGTAAACACCTACACACCTACAACAGTGTCACATGTTAGCCTAACCCCCTAATTCCTACCCATATGTTCTCAATTCGTTCTTCATCCACCTGTAGGCAGAGCTCAATCCATTCCAGTTGTGCTCTCACATAAAGGGCAATTCCACCATCTTGCCTTGCTGACCCATCTTTCCTAAAAAGTACGTAGCCATCCATGACTTCGTTCCAGTCATGCGAGCTATCACACCACGTCTCTGTAATTGCAATGAGATCATGCCNGAGCTCAATCCATTCCAGTTGTGCTCTCACATAAAGGGCAATTCCACCATCTTGCCTTGCTGACCCATCTTTCCTAAAAAGTACGTAGCCATCCATGACTTCGTTCCAGTCATGCGAGCTATCACACCACGTCTCGGTAATTGCAATGAGATCATGCCCCTGTGGCAGCGCGGGGATCTCTAGCTCTTCCTGTTGATTCTCCATACTGCATATGTTGGTGTATAGGCACTTTAAAGAGGTAATCGAGCGTGCAGGTGTTCCTAGTGGGGTGCAAAAGGATCTGCTACAGTCATACACACCCTTGTGGCGGTTGGCCTTCAGGTTGTCATCTTGGGAGGCAGCTAAGGAACAGTTGACGCTGCCCTGGTTGGCCTGGCTTATTCGCCAAATGGTTGCAATGGCATGAGTTTTGCCATTTTGTACCCCATCCCGTAAGTCCTTCAGCTTAAAGCCCCCCTCACCAAGTTGGCCAGCCTGCTGCCAAAGATTCCCTTGCCTCTTCTAGACAGGTGGATCCCATCCCTCTCTAACAGGTTGAAGACATCAAAGAAGATCCTGTTGTCATAAAAGCCAAAACCCTCACCACAGCACCAGCCACATGGCCAGAAGTTGATGTTCTTTATATGTCTATTCCTGGCATTGCCATTACCCCTGCTGGGTAAAATGGAGGAAAAGATGACTTGGGTACCAATGTTTTTTACTTGCACCCCCAGGGCCTAATGCTCTTATGTAGCCATTAGTTTTAAGGTTGTGACAGTTACTTGCAATTGTTAACAATGCAGATGTGTAAACCTGAGTTTTCAGAAGCTTTAAATTGGAGTTGGATTATCTATCGTAATTGTTTCAAGGATGACAAGGAACTAATCCATCTTGAAAATGTGAAACTGCCTGAATAAATATCTGCAATGCATTTAAAGAGAAAAAGCCTTTTAAAAATAATTTTTTCTACTTTTCTGCAAGTGACAAAAAAGCAGCGGCAAATTAAAAACAGCTCGAAATAAGGTTATTAATGAAATATCTAAACTTACTCATAAGTATAAAAAATATTCAAGTGGTTGCTAACAATATTTTCTGGAGTAACTAAGAGTAACCATGACTAGGTTCTAGAAAACAAGGAGAATCAGTGGTAGAAATGCGCTCTTCCATACAGCCTGAGGAAAGCAAATGCACCAGTAATCACATGAAAACATACCTGTGTCCTAGAGCTTTGATTCCCTTATAAAAAGCCATTGTGGATTGACTTCTTATCACCAAAAAAATCTTTCCAATGAATTTGAATTTTCTCTTGAATAAGAACAATGCAGCAGCCCAACATGACATAGTATTGAAAAGAGGAGCAAGGTATGATTTTGTCTCAGTAGAGCTTGTGAGGGCCTCTGCACACGAAACAATTGTACAAATGCCCTAGTAAACAATAATACCTGAAGCAGAGGTGCACATATCCAGAGTATTACAGAAAGGCTTTATACTGCACATAGGCAATGGTAGGCTATCAAGTGTCTTTGCTCGTAGAACTGAAACAATCCTGACTGAATGAGGTTAGGTAGCTTATTTGGATGGGAAGACGTGAATCTATTTGTGTTTACGATACAATCCATTTATAGTCATTATTTCTCTCAGAACCAAATTAAGAATACAGCTATTTGTCCTATAGTCGTTCTATACAGTTAATAGCGCTCTTTACGTTTGAGCTATTTTCCCATTTTAACCATCAGGAAAAGGATCACAGGAGAATAATCCACCCTCTTAATTATTTCTTGAAAAAAAAAAGATATCAGATTATAAAAATATATGGTCTTATGAACAGTCTCAGTGTTGTTGTTATGTAATGTTCCTTGATATCAGCTATTAAGTACAATCCTCTCTAAAATGGAGTAAGCAGAGGTAGGCCTAAAGGAGTTATAATGAAGAGCTGTCATCGTAGTGCAAATTAACTGCATGTTCATCTTTTAGCTAGCAGTGCTTCACCAATTTGGTCAACCTCCACACTTGTTTATACTACTGATATACTCACTGCTTATAGTGAGGAAAGTGATCTCAGGGGAAGCAGTGAAAAGTAGTACATTTACAAATGCAAAATATACAGACACATTCTCTAAATAATTGAATTTCCATAACTGGTTTTTCATAACCTATCTGTTATACTCTCTTCCAGCTCGTTTTGGTTTTTTTTTAAAGAAATTGTAACAATGTTCTCCACTGCAGCTGTCTACCTACAAACTAATACTATCATCCAATTGCTGTAACAATCTCTGGCAAATCTTAGCTACAATATACTCCTCAACTCGTCACCAGTAACACACTGACAAAGGGTGAAACTGCAATTCATGACAGAGAATTCAGATGAAAGGGTCCTTCAGGACTTCTGAAATACTCAACTTACTCTATGGTACACTGAAAACAGCCTGTGAGACCGACTAAGTGTGCACAACTATATGTTCTTGCTACCATGCTTCATTGATACTGAAAAACATAACTGTTTATTTTGTGTAACAGAATTAAAAAGATGGCAAACATGGGTCTAGATATGCATATATGGAGTTTCACTTACACAGCATTCTCAGGTGCATTAACACCTACCTTGCACCTACACAACAGAAATCCTAAACAGGTCTTAACTGATGACTCAGAATTTGGTCTCACATTCATTTGAGGAACCAGGACAGAGTTCCAAACTACAGCATGGGAACTCCTCCTTTTCCGGGGTAGATGTAAAGAAACAGCTAGAACTCCAGAATCCAAGACTTAAATTTCTTTTAAAAAAATGTGTTGTCTTTTTTTGTTGTTCTAATTTTATAAATAGAAGGGTTATCACTATTTCGGTTAGTGTGTTTTGTGCTTCTTCATAACCTGCGCTTTTAAAATCAAAAAGTTAAAATCAAATCTATGTTCCTTTAAACAATGCAGTATTTATGCTACTCACAGCTAAAATAAAGGTGGCTTCCAATACAAACATAACCCAAAGATTCTGTTCAAATGAATTAGCTTGCTTGTAATACCATATTATTCTTCTGAACAGCAAACTCCTACAGTGTATCAGCTATGACTGGCAATGAGATTAAAACAAAAGATCACACATTTCACTGGTGATATACTCTTTTCATTTGTTTTTATGCATTCCTATGCGCCAGGCCAATCATGCATCTGAATTTATTGCATTAACACCTACACACGTTGCTAGTTGATATGTGAAACGTTCAGCTGTTAAATTTTTAGCTGTTATACCAGTTTAATGGCACAATTACTGTGATGACCTGTACTGAAGCAGACTAAGTCTTTGTCTCCTAGCACCTGTTAAAAAAAGCCCCAAAACAGTCAACAGCACTGTTATTGTATGTAAATGAAGCCCAAAACTAGCACCAGTTTCTGAAAGTTACTTTCTGACCAGCTTAGCTTGTAATATGGTTGCATGGACACAACTTCACAGTACTTGCTGAAAAGCAATTCAGATAATTCAAACTTAAGACTCAAAGTTTTCCGTGTAGACATGGCCAACTTGTCTAACACAAAGTTTACACCACATATATAAATATGAAGTAAGATTACCTTCTTCAGTTGGGTTTCCATCTTCAAACATTCTTCCTTTTTCTGTTCCAATGCAATTTCCAGTGTCTTGAGTCTTGAATCTTTCTTCAGCCCTGATGAAGCTAAGGATGAAGCATGTTCCTTCAGGTCCAGTAAGGATGACTACAATAAAAGTAGTAAAATAACTATCAAGTAAATACCCTTTATATGCAATAGCTAGCTTCTTATTTTCTCTTTATTTTGTTCCTATCCCTTCACGCTATGTTCAGGATTCCATTTAGAACAACATATTCACTACTAATACAATTAACTGCTGCAAATAAGGGGACTGTGTGCTACCCATGAAAAGGTGGTTCTGAAATATTTATGCTTTGAAAAATTCTCAAACAATATATTTTACTAGATAAATTTGTTGAAGGACTATTACTATAAAGGAACAGTTTTCTTCATCTCAAATATAACACATACATATACAACAAACAATTCTAACAGAACAGCTTTATTCTGCTGGTCAACCTCTTTCTCTGTGAGATCTCCTTGCAAAATGCTGACTTTCTCTTTCAGGTCTTTAATGTCTTTTTTGTAGTTGTCAATCTCTTCCTGTTTCTCTCGTTCATCTCTGTCACGTTGCTCCTTTAGGCGCTCAATGGTCCTCTCCTAAAAAAAGAAAGCACTCTGTGAAGAAAATCCCTCTTAGTTCAACTTCTGAGACTTCTTATCACAACACTTCTTACAGACTGCAGATGATGAGGAGGAGTGTAGGATATTGCCATTTTCTTTTCTTTACGGTTATAAAACAGATCCACAACAAGGAGGAAACTTGAGAAATCCATGATTCGTTGCTAGGAAACATCAGGCTTTCTGTATCTCTGAAGTTCAAAGTACTGTTATAATGCAATTTATCTGGTTCTGATAATCAAAATTAACCTACACCAGGATACATTACAGATTGCTTCCGTACTTATTTAAAACTTTTATTTCCACAAAATACAGTTAAGTCTGTGACCCTTCAGAGAGGAAGGGGTGTAGTGCATATTGACACCAGGATCAATATACAGTAAGAAAAGGCAACAGAACAACTTTTCTGTACACCAGATATCAATGAAGCTTTGGTTATCTTGGAAGCTAAAGGGATGTAAGTGAGTTCCCCAGGCAAAACTTTGCCATAGCTTTACATTTATAGAATCTGACAGACTAAAGGAGCTGTAATGCTGCCTCTCCAAGAATCAAGAAAAAATACACAGGCATTCCATAAAGTTGCCCCACCAAAACAGAATAGATGAGGCTGTTCCCTCAGTTAGCTATCTCCTGAGAACTAGGCAAGCATAAAAAAATACAGCAAGAATAATGAAGCTAAAATAAAGTGAGAGTGAAATACAGCTACATCAGGATAGCTATCAATTTTCATTCAATATTGAGAACTAAAGTTCCATTTCACACAGCAAAACTTTAAAAATAAATTTATTATTTAAAAAACCTGAGCAAAGAAGATAAAACAAGATAGTATCCAGACTTAAAAAAAAAAAAAGGAAAACAAAAAGGCAACAGGCAGAAGAATCCACAAGTGAAATTTAAGGCATCCCACAGTCTTACCAGAAATGCACCACGTGAAGAGATGACAACACAACAGTAATTTCTTTCACAGAAAATGATGGTAAGTAGCTAAGGACTAGAGTGATAGCGTGTGGCTCAGCTCTGCCCTCACGCCCTCCCAATCCTACTGCAGTGGTACCCTGGGCTGGAGCCAAGGGTGAGTAGCCCGGCCGCCCTCCACGTATGCCGCAGTCCCCTCTAGTGAGGTACGTGTCTCGGCAGTGACCGCCACCTCCCCGTCCCTCCTCAGCTGTCAAGAGACAAAGGACGTCCCTGTGGCACTGCTTTGGAGATGCCTTGTACATACAGTCCAGGAAACAAGTGGAAAAGCCAACTTCAGAGAGGTTATTAGTAGAAGGACCTTTTGAAGGATACTCACTTTTTCTGCCAGTGCTTCTTCCAGGGTGGTCAAGGCAGTGTCAGTATTTGTGGTGTCAGCCTGCAGGGATTTCACTCGATCCTTTAAGCTGCTCATTTGCTTCTCCTTGTCTCTTAACTGTTCTTGAAGATTTTCAATCTTAAAGAGGAGGAGTAAATTTTAAGAAAACAGAAAGCAAAACCATCCAAAATCATCTCAGGAGTATATTAAACTCTTAAAAATATTCTTAAAGCAAATATCTCCCTAATCCTATATGAAAACACCAAGCAATGCAACCAAAACCATCAAAGATTAACAAGGAATCAGTAACCTTGCCAATAATCGGGAAAGAATTCAGAACAAGAAAATCTAAATAGTCTTTACAAGAACAATGTAAAGAAAGGGTATTATTCCTAATTTCCAAGGATGTTGGGCACTGTGTGACTGAAGGGTGATCAATGTAGTAACAATATGAAAGGAAAAAAGCTGAGAAAAACATTACTGTATATGTAAACCAAAAAAGGCACTTGATACTTAAGAAGCTGTGAAGAAGTGTTATTTTAACTATTTCCTTTGGTACTGTCATATTCTTTACGATACTGGTATGTCGGTTTTTCATCTTACGAGGTGGTTGCTATATGGTAGACTAACACAAAGTGTCATTCCCTGTCTAGAAAATATATCAGCCTTGTTTTCTGCATGTGTAGAATTCAATCAATTTATGAATTCTGAATGTATCTTTTGACAGACTGAGAAGACCCAATGCTAAACCCATTTTATGCATACACACACATCACAAGAAACAGACCCATTAACATTATGATAACCTATGGAAAACAAATTTCTTGGCAAAGGATTAAACTAGGTACGGCCTTGTCAGTTGCTTCCTTTTTGTTGTTGTTGCTGACAAGTTCTTCTTGCATCAGCAAACATTCATTACAAACTGGTGAATGACACGTAGCACGTAAGGTACCTATCTTCAAAACACTTGTAGCAAGATATTCTTTCCAAGGAAAAGATTCTCGGTTTCCATTTGTAATAAATCATGTAACCAGACAACCCCAAAGGCTACCTAGCCCAGCATTTAGTAAACTAAATTAAAGCATTAACTAGCCTTTTTACTTCACCTGTTGAACAGCAGTTAGCAGCTCATCGGTTAGTGGAAATACAGCAACTGTCCCCACGTTTTACACTTCAACCCTGGTAAAACTGAGCTGCTGTGATTACAGAGCAAAATGGCTAGACACATCCACTACTTCTTTGGTATCTCTATTAAAATTACATCTGGAACGTGGTTTTAGAAAATGGTCTAGATCTGTAATGATAAACGTAAAAGCTTTTGCAGGAGGTTGAACATCTCGTCACAAATATCGGTAGATGTGTAATAAGTGGAAGCTAGGAGGAAGAACAACCTAATTCAGGGAAACGCTTGCTACTGTTCCTCTGTAACCTATGGCCATGGCAGGAGTCTCCTGGTATACCTTTTTTTTAATTTCGCTTATGCATGCACCTGTAAAGTTACAATCCAGCTTTGTACACGGTCTATATATTACTAATAGCAGAACTATGTGAGGGTTTTTTTAGGAATAGACTGAAATTGGGTTTGCTTTATCTTTGTCATTAGCGTCTATTAGAAAAAAGTATTAGGCCTCCAAGTTACGCTTAAAATTTAAATTTGGGCACAACACAAATGACACTACCAAACAAATTTTAGAGAGTACCAAAAAACCGTAACAAGTGACATATTGTGTGAGTCAGAAATAACTATAAGAATTGAAAACTCCATCTTTATACACTCATATCTATTATTTAATGTCTTATTAGCATATGTTTGTAGCCCATGGAGCTTCGGAAAGAACCCGACTAGTTCTGACTGAAAAGTTCTCCTGGCAGCCACACTCACAGCTACTGAGGAGGTGGCATCCCTGAGAGAAGCCTATGTGGCTGCTTTTGACCTTATGAGCTTTCAGTGTCGTCAGCTGTCTAGACAGGCTGGCTGTTTAGACAGACAACCATGAAAATATACTACAAAGAAGGGTGAGCTATTCTTAGACTCATGTTTACTTCTGGAGGCGAAACACTCTCGCAAAGGCTCCAACTGGCTGAAGGGGGGTATAGTGCAGGGTGACTTTCTGCTGTGAGCAAACTGCACACAAGAGACAGCTAAATAATTCAGCTTCAGCATATATTAATATGCTTGCCAAGGCAGCACAAGCATTTGCACAAGCACAGCACGGATTTTCATGCTTCAGTAACACTGTTGACTGGGACCAGAGTAAGATGACGTCTGTACGACAGTACTATACGTGACTGCCGCATCTTCCCATTGCAACTGCACCCTCAAAAAAAAAAAATTAATGTGTACGATGTGTAAACCTATCTATTCTTTCAGACTACATGCATGCTTTTGAGTAATGAATGATGTTTTTCATTATCATCCAGGGAACAGCAGGTACACGGAAATGTTCGAAGTCATGCTAATAGCTAGGTACTACCTAAAAAACGCACTCTACCTACAGCCGTGCCTTTTGCAGGGTCAGATAACTGATGGTCCCCAACAGGGAAATGCCCACAAAACTACAGAAAGCTAGAACTGGATCAATTGATGTATCCAAATTGAAGCACTTGTGTAATAACAGATGCTAAATTTCCTTTATGAAATCGCAATGAACAATAAAATAATTGCCTTTATTCCATTTTTCTCCCAAGCCTGCGCTACTGTAACATGCAATAGCTAAACTAGTTTCTCCAAAATGACATAATCTGAAGAAAAAAGCAAAGAATAGTCTACACTTTGCCCATACAGTTAATTAAGAATTCTGCTATTATGTCCTTGCAAGTAGTTTGAGAATCCTTTTCAAAAAGAATACATAATGTACGTCACATTTGTTTTACCATCCTTTTTTCTTACCCAACCCCCCTACAAAAGTAATTCTGAACAAATCCTTAAATAATGGATAGAAATAAAACAGATAATCAAAAGAGAGTCTTTCTTTTCTCCCCAAGAAAAGATGAAATAAATTGCAAAGGAATCTCCAAGCCCTCTGGAAAACATAAAGGGACAAGGACTGAACCAGCACTATTTAGTCTTCAAATATTTGGAAGATGATAAATTTCCTCTGAAATATTCTACAGACCTAAGGAAAATACATTACTGCAGAAAAATTCTGAAAAGGAAAAATAAAAAATATATACTATTATTTTATTATTAACAATCTTTATTCTTGTCATATACACTTTTTTTTGCAGTGTAAGGACAACAATCTATGAGTAATTCGGCAACACTAAGCTTACTGTAAAGGTAGACATACATACACTGGAATTACACTGCATACCAATTTCCTCATCAATAATGATTTACTGAAATATTTTTTCCCAACATTACCAGTAGTCAGGCAGTATCACGTTCCAACCCGGGTGATTTATTTTTAGTTGCATGGAACTAATTATTTTGCCTTCCAGCCCTGAAGCACACGAGACGAGGCAAGAGAAGTTTCCTCTGGCATTCTGTTCCAAAGGCAAGGAAACATTCTACTTTTTGCAAATACAAATCTCACCAAAAACCCCAAGTAAATGCAAATCAAAAACAGCCCAAGGATTTAAACGAGATGCATCTAGTTTAACACCCATCAAGGCCACTAGATTCCCAAATTCCTCTAGTAAGGGGTTACTAGTAGATCCTTTGTATCATGCTTCAACCAAGAAATCTTTCTGTAGAACCACTGTCAACCCTAGGGTATGTGTAAATTGAACACTTGGAAAATGATTTCTATTGTACCAGTGACTTCCAAATTAGAATAAATGAAGTGGGTTTGTGAACCAGTCATTCAATCTCTTTTTTCCCCAGCACCCTGTTATTGGAAATGAATCTTTTCTCCTTCAAAATACTTGTCTTTGATTAAAGATTGACACTTTGCGACGATAACTTTTTTCATCACTTGGGTTGTAACAGAGTTAACTGCATTTATGTTTCATTTCCCATTTCAATTTTCTTCTTGCTACTCTGTTTGACTTGAAAAAGGAACAAAGTGGTGAAAGAAAAAAAATTCAAAGTAGTAAAAGCCCTTTTACCCTAGTAAAAGCTCTAGTTCGTTCTGAGACAATATGAAAAAAGCGAACCAATCCCCTTAGAAATATCAAGATCCACTAATGTTTGGAAATATTTTTAAAATGCAAAAAGTCTATTTTACATTCAAAATCTTTTGCAACTTGAGAAAGTTCACTGCATATTCCACCGTTTGTGTTTATGCAATCCAGTATGCGTACCTAGCTATATTACTTACCGGCAGACAAATCTTTCACTGTAATTTTTTCTATAAACAGGTGAAAATGCCTTTACTTACACTCTGCCCTTGACTTCCCCAGTGCAGCTACGCAAAGAGATTGTTTTGATCGGTAACATGACATCTTCATCATAATATACATGGAATATACAGAGGACAATCAATGTAACACTCAATTATATTCCTTGATTGTATTACAAGAGCAGGTGTACAAAGGAGTATCTCAGGGTACTGCTAAGCCTCCCGCTTTTTTGATCCTAGCTTTCATGCAGTGGAATCAGTGCTGTAAAAAGGATAATAATAATAAATAAAAAGGATAAAATAATCAGGTAGGTTGAGAGGTTTTCTGTTCTATTCCTGTGGCACAGCCATCCAAATAAACAAAAACTTCACATAAGCTGTGAGCTTTCCAAACAGTTCATCCTTGGTTTTGCGAGGGCACTCACATCACCTCCCGGGTCAACCACTACAGGGGGATGACAGATTCTCAGAGATCACAGGCAGAGGTTACTCTGCCTGTCAGGAATATTAACACGAGGACAAAAAAAGCTATTGTAGAAGAGAGAGTGGGCGAGTAAGCAGGTGTGTGATGGTAGAACAGCTACAGTTCTGTGTAGCTGGAGACATGCCACTGCTTTCAATGTAAGAATACTAATATTATGATAAAAATTTGATAGCCTGCGGTCATACTTGATTTTGCTAGAATCCCACAGTATTTGAGAAGCTGAGAAAGCTGGGCTTGCATCAAAATCAGGATGAGAACAGAACAGTTACAAAAGACAGGATGACGTTGTATCTGACGTAACAAAATAATTGTTGCTTCAGAAGAAGGGGTAAGACGTTTACTCTAGAAAATTGAGACGGATCTGAATTCAAGAAATTTTGTTCCTCAGATGTATTAATGAGAGGCCACCTTAAGTCCTCAGAGACTGTTCAAGGGAACTATACCACTGGATTTGTAAATAATACTGTGTTTCTGAAAGTTATTTTTTGGAAACCATAATAAAAGCCTATAAGCAGATATTACTAGTCACTTTATATAAGATTAAGTTCCAGTTTTATAAATGTCACCCTGAAAACCGCATCATTATAATTGTGTCTCTATTGCAGATCTTGCAAAAGTACCACTACAACCATCCTGCACGAATGGCAAAAACCTATGTTTAAATTAGAATTAACAAATTTCTGCGGTCAAGAGGAGTATAGCTCACCACTGCATGGATGGAAGCAAAATTTGATCTGTGGTATGTGTTGGCTCCATTTGAACCTCCAATATAAGGTGCTGCTTTTAAACTCCTCAGTGAAATAAGGTATGTCACATGAGTGAGTATCATTCACATTACTCTATTGAATCAATTAGACTGGAAGTAATGTTCTTGCTGTTAATTTTAAAGGTTAAATTCTCAAGACTAGCAACAGTAACCGAAGCTGAATGAATGCTGAAGTTTTAAGCATACCATGTCTTGTTGCGAGGGTGAGATTAAGTTGTTTCGAAGTTCAGGATAAATCAAAACAATTTCCCTTTTTTCAGTAATATTTTGGCACTTTGGAACAAGTCAGAGTTCCTTCTAAAGTTCAGCTGCATTCAGTATGCTCCTTCTACTTTATGGTTCAAGCAATTGATACAAATATGGTTAAACTGTTGTCAAGTTATATTCAGAGATTCTTGTTGTTGAATTATTACACTAAAAGTCATCTTCAAGTAGTTTGCATATCAGTTAATTTCCTGAAGTTTGTTAAGCGTAAAGTAAATTAAAGACATTATGAAATGTAATACACTAGTGGTGGTCTTTTTCTCTCTCTCTTCTCAAAGAACTTTAAATTCTGGAGTCCCAATCAACACTTCAGTGTAGAGATGATGAACTGTTCAGTTAAGCGGTAAACACTTCTTCCTTTTGCATTAATTTTGCTACCCAGTGAAGAAAGGATTAATTTTGATTTTGCCCCCCAAGAAAGTTTTCTTCTTTTTAATGCTGCTCTACTTCAATGCTTATCTGGAACATTACTGTCTTTGCAACATCACATTGGAATATCACCATGCACTTCGGAAATGCCCTAAAGTTGCTGAACCTAACCTAGTGGGATTCTGTAACACCTTGAACTGGTATGGAGAATCTTATACTGGGAGGCTCCTTCAGTGGCCATGGGCTACAGAGGAACACACAGTTGGCTTAAGAAAGAGAACCAGGCTACAGGGGGTTGGGAAGAGCATGGAGAAGGGCAGGACAAAAACAGAATTGCAGATGGGGAAACTCCAGCATAGTGGTACATGTTACACAGTCATACCAATCTACTGCGAATTAGGTCCAGCTAAAATTCAGAATAGCTCCTATAAAAAAAAAAAAGTTGCTTGTTTTTTCAGAAGAGAAAATCTTTTCATCATTTTTACTCTTATGATCTCCAATCTGCAAAAAGTCCTTTGAAATTAGCATGAAATTCTACAGTGTTTAGTTTTACAAATAAAGCATTTTGTCGCTATGCAGCTTAGAAAACAGAAAGAATTCATATTTGTGATTTTTACTTAAAATAAAATCTTAATTTTCAAATAAATATATGGACCACAAACAGGCACACTGCTGCTGCTTCAAAAGGAAGAAACTTGCACACAGTGACAACAAAGCTTCAAAAAAAATCTAGGAATTGCAGGATACCTAATGCAATTAATGCTTTATTCTTGACCTAACTTTGCATGCACAGTTACACAATAAAGTTGACTTGATAAAAGAATGGTATGCAGGAAAAAAGTGCTGCTACAACAACAATTCACTGGTATAGACAATTATTTGGGACCTTTGGTAAAGGAACAACAAATAATTGACAGTGATCCAAAAGACTATTCTCTTTCCAGTGCTTTTTCATACAAAGGTGCTTTGCAAGTAGATTTATATTAGCCAGAAAAATAGTTCAGCTACATTTACATAAATATCTCTAAGGACATTTCCATCCCTTTGTGTCCTTTTGTCCTCCTTTCGTTTGCATACCTAATCGTCCCCTGGTGGCACCAGTTTGCTGACAGATCACCGCAAAGTAGAACAAACAAGAACAGTCACCAAAAACTGAATTGTAATTATAGGATCTTCCAAATAGTAAAGAACTTTCTCTGTACTCTCGCATTCCCTATAACAAACAGTATTTAAACCAGATATTTCAAATCATATCCTCAGAATATTGCTATCATGTTTGCAATCCTTCTGTCTGCAAGTAAATAGCTTGAATTTCCTTCAAACCTTCTAACACAAGCTTAAAGTTTGTTATTTCTGAAAAATGACACAGAGAGGCATTTTCCTTACAAGCTTCTAAGGAGATTCCAGCATAATTCAAGTCAGGGGAGAAAGAAAAAAGAAAAAAAAAAAAAGAAAATAAATTAGGACTCCCAAGACTGAAGACTGATTTTTGAGTTGGTAAATGACCTGAAATTTGCATTTTCGGGAGAGCCAATGTATATGTCCTTGAGCATTGTCTCAGTTCCAAAGCATTTGCCTAGAAAAAATTACGCATTAGCAATGACTTGCATCCTTAGACGGTTGTAAAACAGTTAAACTTAGTTAAGAAATTGCTTCATTCTGATTAGGTTCAACAATATCAATAGCCTAACACAGGCAAAAGCAGAGTCTTTGAATTGTAGAAACGTATCATGGACACTTGTAAATACAAGAGAGGGTTTTGAAGTGAGAGGTGCAGGGGAAGGCACTCTTTCCACCCTGCTGATACTGGTTATGTCTGAAAGAATGGACAATACTTCATTTAAATTGCAAATTAAATAACAAAAGTATAAAAGCTGTTCATAAGAGATTTGTTTTGGCAATACATGAGCCAGTTGGTTAAGTACATATGGTTAATTACATAATCCATAAAAAATCACTATCACTTATTTATCGTAAAGCTTCAGTGGGTGATCCTTTGTTTTTGCTGGTATTCATCAGCCATGAGAACGTGTCTACCATCCAACAACAACAAGATTTCAACCTGGGTTGTTTGTTAAGACAATCTGTTGGTTCCAACTTGAATGCAGCACATTTATTCACCCAAGTAATTCAAAACAGAACATTGCTATGATAAATAGCAAAACAAATTCATTTAGACTCTGCTGCTCCTCTTCAGTGAAACACTACGTTTATATGTTACTCGTTTACTTCATATATGTTAAAATGTCACTTATACTGAGAACCATAATTGAAATCATATGGTTAAATTATTTATTTCACCATCTACTTACGGGTTATATCCATTTTGTTGAAATCCTAGCCTAATCATGCAGAATCACACCATGCTAATTCTCTATTCAGCTGTGTCTTGACATTATGAAGCAATCTCTGTGACTGTGCTTTCTAAAGTTTTACTCCTATTCCTACCAAATACAAATGGATTAAAACCTCCAAATATTCTGGGAACATTTGCTCATTCCTGTTTCAAGTCTCAGAAAAGACATTGACAATAAATGTGCACAGATTTGATTTAGGAAAGTTCAATACAAATACTATAATATGGAGTATTTTCATATTGATGGTTCCCAAATGATGAAAATAAGGGAATTCAAAACTACTTCATTGTGGAAGGCTGATAAAACAAGGGAAAAATTGGAACCAGAAAATGTTAACTTAGATCTGATACTCTGTTTTGTAAGAAGCAGAATAAAACTAAGAATTTGTGTGCATTGCTTTTTAGAACAGCTCAAGCTTCACAAGGTTATATAACATTTTAAAAGTGGCAAATGAAAAACTTACTCCATTATGAATTAAACTTTTTTACTTGCATAAACCAAGCACAGTGTTTTACTGATTATTATTTTGAAACAAGCACTCTTCATTCTATGGCAACGTGATCTCATATACTGAGGAATAGTGATGATATTTTCCTGACTTGCATTAGATTTTGATTTTGGTTCTACAGAGAGTAAGGATACCATAACTACTGACACATCTGCTTAGATATGTACACAGTACAGTGCTACATATCACACTCATTACACCAAAAAGGGTGACAAGAAAAGACATGAAGAAAGGAAAGATTTAACTCATAACAGCACTGAGATACCCAAGAATGGAAAACAGGTAGCAGAAAAGACCAAATGTTGAGACAGACCAATGGATAGCATGGGAACACGGGATTTAATGTTCACTATAAAGGAAATCCTCACAGGAAACTAAACTTCATTTACAACATCATTTAGGATCACTCAAGCAGAAGGCTGTACAACTTGAACAAAGATTTTAAATAAGATTTGGATTCAGACACTGAATTACTTTGTCCAGATCATTGATTTACTAAAATGATCAAACAAATACTGTAAGGTAAAACTGCCCTAAACCAGTGGGGAGAGCCCTGGAAAGGAGGGATGCTTCTAATCCCAGTGTAAAACATGCCCAGTCAACTGTGACTGTCCCATTTCATTGTCCTAGAAAGGATGATGTCCTAGAAAGGAGTGATGAATAGGAGGGGGTTAGGAAGACATACTGTAAATATTAAACACAAGAGAGAGCGTGTGTGTGTGTGTATTCTTCAGTATTTAGTTATCACTGCTCTTACAGAATCACTTCAGAACACACAGTGATAGGTGACAAAATACCAAACTCTCAAATAAAATTTTCATAGCCCATGCTCAAAAAAATGTATGACTAAGAACCCAATATATTAAATTAATACCATCATTTGATTATATTCTTTCCCATTTTATACCATAGATCGCTTTAAGCAAATCAGCACTCCAATCTCTACTGAAAATAAAGGCTGAAAGGGACAGAGAGTGGTTCTCTTTACCCAGAAGTTCTGTGTTTAAAACCATCCTCCACCCACCATTACCAGAAGGTATGTAAGCCCTTCACCATGCAGAAGAGCATCCTGATTATCAAATGGATGCTATTCTGGGACAAAGTGATCTTAGCTTCTCCTGGTGACACCACTCCGTAATGACCAGTTTTCTTATCCTTTGGATAAGTGAAATCACAGGCTTGAAAGCTATTCATATACTTGTGCCTTATGACAGTCCTAATGACTGTTGAAATACTGTGCCAAGACCCACCTTACAAGACTGTCTAGCCTAGTGGACTCAAAATTCAGTCTTGAATCCAGGAAATTATTGATTTAAACTGAAAAATTACTCCTTGTTCTAGAGAAGATCCCTAAGTTGGCTAATGCAATCACTAATGTCTGTTCCAGACACAGCTCAGACAATCCCCCCGGGGCAGAAAACGCCTGGACATCTGGTGACCAAAGCATTGGAAATTGTGAAGCCTTGCAACCCAGAGAGCAATGAAAAGCCATGTGAGGAAGACTGATGTAAGCAACCTCAGAAATGGCATACGCCCTTGCTTTTCCTGCCTCTTCAATCATAGCGAACTTTGTATTTGTCTGGTACAACAGTGAATATACCAAGAAAGCTTATTAGCTTTATCTTGCCAGAAAAACTACACGTTTAATTTATAACGAAGCTAAGAGGCCCCACAGTTGGCTGTTTTCCCAGATCACTTTAAGAAAACAGCATTTGTCAGTCCCACTACCTATGAGTAATGTTTCGTCTTGCCAATCAAGAGGTTATCTCAAGGCACAAGAAGGACATAATATTAAAATGACTGCTCCTCTTTGAGGGATGCTAAAAAAAAAATAAAAAAATTCCTTCCGTATATGACAGATATGCTGAACTGTGGTTTCAGTTTTTTGGAACGCTGGAGCACAGATAATACCAGAAACTTCAACGGAATCTTCTTGTAACTTTGCTATTGTTATCAATCTTATGTGACACTATTACAGCAATGTATATCAGTTTAAAACCCTACATTAGCCAGCTACAATAGTTGAACTACAGAACTAACATTGTTCACCTCACAGTTCTGTTTTCCTTCTTTGCTTGAAACTACTGATCTAAACAGAGGAGTCAATATTCATTACTTCAGGAAAAAAAAAATCAAGTACTTCAATTTCTAAAGGCAACAAGCAAGATCCTTTAATAACATCAATATAAATTGAGAGAATGTTCCTTACATTACTAGATCTCAAAATAAGAAATTGGCTTGCTATCTTATGCACACATCAGAACAACATTTGATTTTTTTGAAAGAATATTATAATACATCTGGGAATACAAGTACATATGCTACATATGATCCAGATGTTTTTATTTTTACTGTGGTATCACAAAATGCTCCAAGCAAAAGAGAGAGTTATATAAAAATGAAGAAGCATATTCTCCATCTACAAATTCTAATTTATAATATAAATATAGGTGTAAAAATTTATTTTGAATCCAGTAGATTCTTCTAACATAGCTGCTGCACTGGTAGCCACAACTGTGCACTAAAAATTACTGTAATAGCATAAAATCTGCTTGGCATAAAACAGTTTTTCAAATTTAACTTACTCCTCCTCCACTAGTTTAGATGATCCACGTAATCTACTAAACAATCTTCAAGTACCTCTTAGGCACTTATGAGTACAATTCACTCACAGATTTCATTGCACTGAACTTGAATAAAAGTGATTCTTATGCAACTCTATTCAAAGGCAGTCTGGACACGGTCCTAGTCAACTGACTCCAGACAGCCCTGCTTGAGCAGGGTGACTGGACAAGATGACCTCCAGAGGTCTCTTCCAACCTCAACCATTGTATGATTCTGTGAAAACAATTTGCCATAAAACCATAAATGAGCTGAATTAGGAATAGAAAGACTCATGCTTCCTCTATTGATGTTCAATACACATTCTTCAGCAGCAGAAGTCTGTGCTTAGGACAACTGTACATCTCCCACTTCTGGTTTAATGACATCAAGCAGTTTAAAATCCTCGCTATAGTGCCAAGAATGCCCAGGAGGTGATTTATTGTTTTCAATAACTAAGTATGAAGTATCCAACAGTTAAAGGGGAATTTCACCAATTAATACAAGTGATCATGTACTGTTTATCATAACATAACATAAACAAGATAGCTGTTACTATAGACTATGAACTCAGTGGCGAAGGCCATTACAGCATCCAACTTAGAGCTGTGAAATGTGTGCTGCTTTGGAAACCAAAAGCCCATACAATAAGAATGCTGGAGTGCATTCAAGCTACAAGGCATCTACCATGACTGATCTGGTCAGTCCCTGAAGAATACACTGTCACCTCTACCAGCACCTGTAAACTACAGACTACCTGCCATTGAAAATACTGTCTGAAGCTAGGTTTGTGGACTGTTTGGGACCCATATTCCAAATCAGAAAAATGTATGTTATTATATGGCTCAGAAAGACTGAAAAAAAAAAATAAAATCTCATGAGCTAAAGCTTCTCCTGAGGGGGAATGGACCTTGCTGACACCGAACCAGAAGTTGCTGTAATAAAATCTAAGATCTGTATGGTAATCAGACACCTTTAAAACTAAACTAGCAAAGAGCTGAAAAGTGGTATGGAGAAACTGAGGTATTCCCCAACACTAATGATATCTTATTAGCTGTACATTCATAGAAGGAAAAAAAGACACGCTGTGCCATCTGAGCTGGACAGCAATTGCTCTAAGAAGTCTCGATGGATGCTCAGAGAAGTGGAAAGTCAAAATGGAAGGGTAAGCACCCTGTTTTCAAAAAGGTCAAGGTTTACTGTAAAATGAAAATAGTGTCGTGTCCTCATTTCCAGTTTCCTTCCTGAATGGTAGAAATGAAAAAATCTCACAGGATAATTATGCTGAATTTGAATTCACATAATGAAGCCTCTCCAGTCTTCTTTGGCACTGTCATAGCCACCACAAGATTTTATCTAGTGGTATTTAGATAGAGATGAAGGATTAAAAGCTCGTCTATTTTTTCCTATTATTACCCTAACTGAAGATAACAGCTTTATCTAAAAATCCTATCCCACACATTAAAGAAATTCTGACAGGATATTCCTGAAAAGAGAAGGAACTCTAGCATCTTGGAGACACAGGGTAACAAATTAGACAGAACAGCTTCAGGAAATTTCTAAAAGCCATGAATTTCAACATTGTTGTTACGTTCAGTGGTAGTCAGCAAGCATAGAACAGAAAGGCTTGAATGAAAGAAAAAGAAGCAACAGAAGAGATCTGATAACCCTCAGGGACACAGAGGGACAAGTCCCCCATGACCCTCCAGGATACATCTTGAGGTCACGTCTGTCAGTTTTAATAAAGAAGCTGGCACAAGCCTGTGGGGGCTTTAGGTCTTTTTTGTGGTGTTTGAAATCTCTAAACCGGGTTTGGAATCAGTTCAGTGGCATGCCTTGAGACCTGGAGAAAAGGAGCATGGCTTTTTCTGAGAGAGAGAAATATTTACAGAAATACTCTGACAGAGAGAAATATTTACAGAAACACTCTTGTATTTGCACTGCTGGTTAAGCCACAGAGTTCCTCAAGAAAAGTAGCTATTTCATCAGTCCTAGCTGAGCAGAAAGCCCAGCATGTCTTCCTTCTACCTCCCTACAGATGTTGGGCTGATGAGCAGACTAATACAATACTGGAGCACTGTATGGTGCTCCTCCTTAAATGTTCATGATTCTTAGTTATTGAAAACAATATCATCCTAGTCTACAAGCACATAAAAAACAGAGACTAAGCTTGCCCGCAGGTATATTACAGATGCAAAAAATTATCCAGTCTTAAATAAGAGGGTGTATGCTCACCCACGTGGACCACCTTTGTTGGGACGGTCTTACTTTGTTCTTTTCTGTATAGTTTGCACAGAGATTCAAAAACACGCTGCAGGTTTGAAAGGGCCATCGCGTACAGTGTTAACAATACAGGATTTTTAAGCACTAATTCAGACAGTCTCAAAGGGATATCTAAAAGTCCATCCTGCATTTTATTAATTCTTAGAAAACCATATATTCTTTCATCTGGTAGACAGGTTCAAGGTCACACCAGGGAAGATGAAACTACCATAAACTGAATTAAATATTTAAAAATGCAGTTCCTTCTCTATGCTCTCTCAACTCTTCAGAGTCAGAGCAAAAGAGTTGCCTGAGGAGGTATATCTAGTTCACAGATGAGAGAATGGAAAGAAAATAATTCTTAAAGTTCAAACACTGAATTCTAACAGTTACGAATACTAAACCAACATTGCTGTTGTAGTACCTGATCGCTACTGATTTTAAACAACTGAGTTATAAATTCCATTTGCAGTCCCTTTCTCCTGCCACACAGTATTTCTTATCATTAAGCATGGATAAGGTATTTATTTTGAGTTCTAAGCTTTTTGAAAAGCAGAGGGCATTTATTTTCTCTGGAGAAAGGCAATGTTTCTTACCCATAAGAGAAGAAAAATTGCATTTGGAATCTTCCCAAATACTAGCTAAACAAGTAACATCAGCACAGCCACAACCTCCCCCCCCAAATCTGTGTTCTTCCTTTACTTTATCACAGGTCAATTATCACATAGTGCGTGGGGAGCTGCCAAAAAACACTGCTGTGTTCAGACACCAAAACTTGCATTTTATTTGCCTGCAGCTGCATTGCACAATGAAGGGAGTGTTAACTGCCCCCTCCCGAAGACAAAACGTGACCTCCCTCCAAAGCAAAGGGTGACTGATTCACTGCCTTTTTTTTTCGTTGTTCAGGGTAACTGTTACTTATCTTTTGTTCCAGATGCTACTTCTCTAAAACGCTTTGATTGGGGTTTTTTTCTATTCCTTTTCATCCTAGTCTACAAGCACAGACAGACAGATGTGGCAAAGAGAATAATTAAGCACAATTTAATGTTTTTGAGGTTCAGATTTTGTATTTGCCCAGTAAGGTCTCTATTTTTTTTTCTGACATTCTCCCCCTGCCTGGAGTTCTAGCAACTTAAAATGAGATTTTATGTAAGATTTATTTTCAATGAAATGGGGAAAAAAAATCCTGAAGGTCTATAAGCAAAAACTAAGTTTTTGCATCAAATTTTCAGACACGAAGCTAAAACTCATTTCTGTAGTCTCCAAATTTCTAGCATTTGCCCTGTTTCTCTTGTCTCAAACAAAGGTGCTACCAAGCAGCATCACCGTAGGAGCTTAGAACCGGAAAGATTCCAGAATTTAAAATGCAAAGCATGTGGTTTCCTCAGCAACCTGGAACATGTATTTTGGTGCCTACTGGGTATCAGTAGCAATGCGAATTGTCATGTTAATTTTTCAGATCTTTGTTGCTCGTAATCTTCTTCCGTGTCTCTTATTTGGTCTCTATTCAGCCAGTAAACTTTCATTATTTTCTTCATCTGGATTTTAGAATGACTTTTTTAATACTAGAAAGTATATTTTCTAGTTCACCACCTTTAATCAATACTCAGATAACAAACCTCAGATAAAAGTACTGTCAGCTGGATTCTCCATAACAATATTCTACGTTTGCTAGTTACAGAAACTGAAAAAATAGTATTTGGAATTTAAAACCTCATAATTTAACTGTTCACGTTAAAGAAAATGCTTCCAACAACTTGAAGGCTGAATCAAATTCAAATCTCTGCATGTGATTCTAGCTAGCAGCAGGAAAGAGATCTTTTTCTATGTATAGGTTGTCTGTTTAAGAAGTTCAGAGGCAGGTTTACAAAACAACTCAAATTTATTATGATGGTGTTATCCTCTGTTGAACTATCTAAGAGAACACGACCTCAAAACCTTTACATCTAAAAGCTTGAGTCCTTGCTTTCCAGTCTAAAGAGACCAGGTACTTTTACTTGAAAGCAGCAGCAAAAGAACCTCAAAAAATAGGCTAGCCATGTGAATAGACAAAAGGAAACTCTCTTAATACAGATTACAGTGGTCTAAAGAAAACAAGTATAAAAAATTAGTAAAAAGAGAACTTGAGCACTTAGTATAAATGAACCAATGAAAATATATCCTAAACAGTTAAGCAGAGCAAATAAGAAAACATGTGAAAAACCAGTGTAAGAGTAAATGGAAGTAAAAGAACCTCAGTGACATTTCACATTTACATAAATGTCAGAGACCCCACTTCTTGGTTAAACATTCTTCTGGGTTCTCAATCAATGTTTGGAGCGTGCATGACCAATTTTGAAAACAAAGTGACAGCACAGCACAAAAATTAGAAATCCGTGTTTCTAAAAAGATGAACCGTCAAAAAATGAGACCATGAAGACTGGGAATTAGGGCTCTGTTGTAGAATTATTAATGACTGACTTATGGCTAAACTCCATGCCAGAACTTCCATTCCTGCATGAAGTTTGCTGTAACAGAACTGAACACAACCTAAACCCTCCTGATTCATAGCTATATACTAGAAGAACAAGGCATTGGCCAGGCATCAGAAATTAATCAACATTCTGAACTATTAAAATTACAAGAATTCCATAGAATTGCTTAAAGGTCTAGAAAAAACCCCACATTCACAGTCTGATACATTGAATACAAGCTCGAACAGCAGCTTCTCTTAAAATACAGAGGAAAAACTACTCTGTAAATTAAGATTTATTGTGATACATGCATTTCTCTTTTTACCATGTGTAGCAGCCATTTCTGAAATATTGTGTGCAATTTGCAAACTACCATCCATAATGACATTCATTGCCCTAGGACTCTACGCCCTTTGGGAAACCTCTCTAATTTCTCTGACAGGGTCTACTCCGTCTTATCCAGACCTCCCCCATTTCACTGACAAGGTCTACATTTTCTTATCCAGAAAGATATGTGGGACAGTCCGAACCCTGATTCTAGTAGTTCCCAAAGAATATTAAGTATGATAAAACAGCATTTCTAATGAAAGTTATACAAAGTTCTTCTTGAACTTTTCTCAGTAAATTACAGAGGGATCATCCTAATTGCTTCTACTGATACAACCCCCTGATTCATTTAATCACATAGTGAAGTCACAGTCACCCAGTGCCCTATGCTTCAAATCAGCATGGCTGTGTCAAGGTGGTGGGTGTGAAAGGACTGATTTTTCACATGTTGTGTCTTCCTACAAATATTTCAGTCATTGTTAGTAGTGAAGCGGAAGCAGAAGCAGCACATGCAACCACTGAAAGGCAACAATCTCTGCTTCGAATTCTATTTTTTTCTTCAAAACTTCAAACTGAAATTCATCATTCACCATCTTCCCACTACATGAATGGACTTAACCATTAATCTCCAAAATATAAACTCTAGTTCAGGCTTTTTAACAGACTTAGAAATTGAGATGCATCCTCTACAATCTTACCTTCTTCTGAAGAACATTAACTTTGCGTTCCTTCACCTCTAACATGTCCTTGAGGTCATGGATCTCTCCTGCTTGAGTCCCCTTCTCCTCTGCCATCTCCTGAATCTGCTTTGTCTTCTTATTTAGCATAGTCTCCTTCTCTTCCAGGCGTAATCGTAATGCATCCACCTAGATTCAGACATGCAGAAACAGGGATTGTTTGTCACTGAAGGAGAGAAATTTTATAAAATTTAAACTACACTTCCACAAGGGAGGGAGTGCTGTCAAATTACAAATAGATTCAGAGAACTAACATCCCTTACTTTTAAGACTTCGACGTACATTAAACGTGATAAAACAGTTATCACAAGTGGTAGGAGACTAAACAGTAAAAATAATCAAACGTTTTATTTCCAAATTATATGAGACTAATGCTTCTTGCAAAATCTCAAACCATACTTCTGACATAACTCAGTCGTGAAAGATACAAGTTTGGAACTTTTTTCCTCAAAGTAGAAGCCAACAAAATGTGTTGTTGAAAAGTTCTCTCATATGTAGGAAAACTGACCCCTTTATTTAAAACATTGCTAATGTTCAGAGATCTAAACATTGATTCTTAGTACCAAACAGTCACTTTATATTCTAGGTTTTATTCAGAGTATTAGCTCATCCTGGAGGTAATGAAAGCAGGGGTCTTTGTGGCCACTGCAGATCAAACTATGGAAAGGTTACCTTCAGAGGACAAAGAATATTTTGGCTTTAATAGCAACATAATAGTCTAAATGTAAAGTGTTCTCAGCAGGATTCAGTTTTATATTACAGATAAAATGGAATAAATGACACATCACAGTGTATTGTTGGTGCAATTTGGATACATAAACGTACTTAGAGCTCCCATGGCCTCAATAAGTTTCAAAACACATCTGGGAATCCTCAGATACCCTCGAACTTCAAAACTGCATGGTTGAGGAGCTTCTGATTTCCCTTCTGTGTTTCTCTTACCCAAATGAAACACAGAGCTCACAAGACAAAAGAAATGGGAGAAGGAATCAGAGCTATCTGAATATAAATTTGATGAGAAGAAAAAGGTCACCACAGAGCACAGACTAATCTCAAAGACCATTGTGGAATACGAAATCCAACACCACCAACCTGCTCAAGATACCAAAAGAAACCCACTGACCCCTATCCACTCCACATTCAGACAGAGCTCAAATCTGCCAGCTTGGCTGCTAATCTTATTTGACAGTATCAGATTTGGTTCCTGTTAGCTGAATCCATTACAGGACATCAGTCAGACAGAGTAAACAGAATGATTGATAATTTTGTGGATCTTCTGCACAGCACAGGCTAGCAGAGACATGATGTGAAAAGATTGCTTGGATAACTCCAGCCAGGGAAAGAATTTAGGTAGTCACTATGCTTACGGTATTTTGAGCAACATTTAGTTTTAATGTGTTATTCTAATTCCACTTTATTTCAATTTGCTAATGGAAAAGTTGCCTCTAAGACTCTACGTTTACAGTATGTTACACCCACAAAATCCTTTGCTGTTTTGTCTGATTCCTTTTACACAGAGCAATAAGCACCTGCCAGTGAGAAAAAGAACTGCCCTGCTCTCCCCATCAGCACTGCAATCCTGCTGCCACCTCCACGTCTAGAACCTTCTCACTTACACATACATTATTAAAATCACATTCCTGACCTCTCACCCAGCAAGTGGGGTATGGAGTATATTCTGCAGTGATATTAGAGTATCAGGTACTACCCAAATACGATTTATAGGATTGCTAGTGTCTGCAATGATAAGTTTAGCAGGTGGATCAGGTTTTGTCTTCTTTTTGAAAACACACAGATTTATGCATTGATTGGGTATGGTCTTCTCTGGATATCTCTAATATTAAAGCCACAAGTCACTTTCATTCATTCTTGAAGGGAAACTGAAAATCTCCCTCACAAGCAAATCCACATACTCTTAACAGTTGTGTTGCAAAATATTTGAGACAGTCCAGATGCCTACAGCACAGTATTAAGTGAAAAGAGAACATCTGCAAACAGAAATTTACCCACAGAATGCTTTCCATTTTCGATTGATTATTCTCTTTGAACCCTATATTAGCTTACAGTTTGGGGTAAATTGCATTCCTGGTTTTATTTGTGTGAGGTCCCTGCCTAGGAAACCACAGAAAACACTTTCAAGAATATTTTCAAAGGCTGGCAGGACACACAATCATCACCTTAGCACTATTCCTGGCAGCACACTGCACTCGTTTATTCATGTCAGCTCAGTTTATGTATGGCATCCTCCCACAGTGACAAGAATTGAGGTCTGTGGGAGTCAGGTGATGCCAACTTCAACAAAGTCGGCTTAAGATTTTCTCTGCACATGGAAATGACTCGACTCGGCAAACAGCTACTGAGGTGCTGACGCCCTTTCTCCTGACTTTTGCGTCTTGGATGGTGTTGTCTTAACCCTGGGTTAACCTAACTGCTTTTACAGTAATAGACTGCCATGTCTTTAATTATGCATGGCAAGTAAAATCTTACAATACAGCTCAGACGACACTTGCGCATACCATTCAACTTCCTACAAAGCTTTAGCAAAACAAGCACATTTGTTGCCACCTTCAACACAATAGCCTTCCTAGGTACAGGTAAAACAGGTACCTCTCTTCACCTGGGTACCACACGTAAGACTTAAACTTTGTCACTAAAAGAACCGTGTATGAAAAACTATGTTGGGAACCACTGATGTGTCTTCATAGAGATTTTCAGTAGCATATATACTCTATAATACTCTATGACTCTGTTCCTAATATGTATTGCCATACATTAAGCATGTAGAATTCCAAATTTCTAAGAAAAACTAGAACATTAGTAGCTCCAATGACTACCAGAATAAACATAATAAATGACACAATATTTCATTTAAATTTTTTAAGCCTTTTTTAAAATCTTGGATTCTGTAATTACAATTTTAGCTTTCAGAATATTCTCAACTTAACGCTTAGGGAAATCACTAAAATACCAAAACTCCACAGTTTCAGAACTGACTCAGGAGCTCAACTGGACTTAGGTTGCACAATTGTTTTTTCTCATTTTTACCATCTCCACTGTACAGTGGCAATCAGGGTATTACAACACTTGTGATTCCCACTCAGATTTAGGAAGATGTCAGTGACACCTAGAAAAAAAAACAGCACTCTACTCTTTTCTTGAGACTAACGGATTCTTCCCATATACCTGCCATCTGTCCAAGCCATGAACTATTGATCAGTGAACCAAGCCATACGCCATTCAGTTATATCAGAATGTACAGTCTATGTTATAGCTAAGCCCTGATTTCTCTGTAATGGTAAAATTCAAAACCTTTATTCTCTGTTGGTATGACTACATTAATAGCAACAAAAGGAACAGACAGAATATCAGTCCTGAAATAAGTGTTTAGGCTTGTTATGGCTTTTAAAAACAGCCAGCTACTTTTAAAAGTAGATATTGAAGTAATTCTATTTATGTCAGCACTGAGAATTCAAAGACAATTGGGAAATGCAGAGGAAGACATAAACTTATATTTGGTGTGCAAGGTGAAATGGTGCTTTTAGCCTACTGTAGATACTGCTATGCTAACTCTGCAAGTACCTGAAAGGAGTACATTTCAAAAAGGATCAGTTTTGTGACATTCTATTACTTTCTTGCAAACACAACATATTAACACACAAAAAAAAAAAGAGTTGTTTTCTTGATAGCATAGTCTGTAATTAAGACTTAAAAGCTATGTTTACCGACTGATTTTGAATACAGTAGTAGTTTACAAGACTTAATTCTCCATTTTTGACATTGATCTTTGTTATTGATTACATTAGAGCTGATGCTTCACTTTCTATACAATTTGCAGCAATATCCAGTACAGTCTGTAGAAGAATTGAGAGCGAATTCTTTATGAAAACACAGCTCCCAGTTATCTGGACAACTTAGATTACATGACTAGACCACTGAGTAGAGACGCACACACCTGGCTTTGTGCAGAGCCTGTTTGGTTCTTCCTAGTGTTATAAACCCAATGCAGGACAGATGTACTGCTTCCAGGGCCTGCTCAGGTCAGGAATCAGTTCAACTATTCTTCCACAATCTCTAGCACATAGTATTAAACACCTAAACACCGTGAACTCAGTTTTGTGAGCAGTGCTTAATGTTTGCAGATGTCAGCATAGGTCTTAATGTGGCTGGTGCTAACAAGTCTTGATAGAGACAGCCACCTCACGTTTGCACATTCCTTGCTAGACGTGATCCACTCCCTGTCTCCAATTTGGGAGAGTCTACTACAGTTTCAAAATCCCAGTATAAGCCCCAAAAAAGAAAGACCCTTAGAGAATTTTACGTTCTACTGCGACATTCAGAGCAAACAAAATACTTTCAGAGGACCAGATTAATTTTTCTCCTGAATGTTAACCTGATTTACCATATGGAACAGAGCAATTAGAGACCCAATGCCAGCTTGGGCAGTATACAAAAATACAAAGGAGAATGTTCTCACTGATAAATTTAACCTCCCATTTCAGCCACGTACCTTCTGGCACTGACCTAAACTAAAGGGTTCACTGGCAAAAGCACAAACTTTACATGGATGAAGTCTTAATCCCAAAATAAATACTGATTTATTTTTTGTTTTGTTTACAAAGAGATTGTACATTTTTAGAACTATTTTTAAAGGTTCCTTCACAAATTGAAAAGTTAACCACAATATCCTCTCCACCCAATAGCCCTCAAGATAAACACCCCACAAACACCTCACTGTTCTTTGTAGTTCTAGTGTTGCAGGTGGCAAATCCATTTTTGAGATACTATACCACCATCTTTTCCCCACCTACCTGAAGTTTTCTTTAACAGAAGTCTAAAAGGCAGAGGCTTATAAAGGTATGCTCTTTTCTCTCAAAATGTTTATTTAAATATGACTTTAAAATACCAATCCCCTATGAAGATGTCTGCCAATGTATGACAGAAAATGCACCTCTCTCCTTCCTCATAACTTTCTCGGGGTGTATAGAGAGAAGCTAGTTACGTTTTAACATTGACCAGTGCTGTCAGCAAGTGAGGCCAGGCAGGATCTCACATTCCTACCCTATTCCCAGTGAAAACTCTTGTATAGAAAGACACCTTTTCCTTAAAAAACCCCACAAATATATCACAGGATGCATCGGCAAACATCTCAAGACTGTATTTTTAGCAACGTGTTTCAATCTTACAGTTGAGAGCATCGCTTATGAAGGCAAGAATGGTAACTACATATGATGATTTAATTATTGAGCTTTCTATCAAGAACATCAGCAAGGACAAAAAAAGATGTGATTAACTTTCAAAAGGTATAAATATCTTCTTGGAGTTACATAAAAATTCTCAGGAACATAAAAGGATCATTTTAAATATTTAACTTACTCCAATACAATGGAATAGCTGGATAATCAACAATGCTTCCTGTGTATTAAATCCATAGCAGATTGCTACATCTTACTGTGGAGAATATGTTAGACTGTATCGAACCCATTAAATATATCATAAAAATATCATTCTAAAACACTGTCATTAATGTTTTAACTCTACAGCAGCTCCTTACTCAAAGACAGACAGAAACTCATCTTGCACTGTTACTGCAATTATGTTTCACTTATGATATCTGGAAGCAAACTATGTGAATAACCCACAAGCAGTAAGTAGAAAGTCTCTTTCTCCACCCCTGCCTCTGCCCTGCCTCCTTTCAGACACTTTTTATTAGTAAAAAAAGAGTTTGCATGTTTTGGTGGAACAATCGTATTTGGTTTTGTATTGTGGTGCTATGTAAGAATCTCATTTGGAAGAAATCAGTGAAGAACAAATATTTTTAATGATTATTTAGTAATATTACAAGTTAGAGAATAATTTGCTATATTAAAAAAACTACTTTGGCTTTCAGCTAAAATAAAATAAAAATGTTTTTAATAACTATCAAGAATGGCTATCAATGGTATATAACAAAGTCTTTTGGTTTTTAAATAGCTTGTTTAAATTACATACATGTTATTTGAATATATATATTTACTTGCCTTAACAGCTGAAATTATGACCATCTGCTGAAGCCTTTTAAATTGTTAATAAATTCTTTCTAAATTGTTAATAAATTGTTAATAAATTATTTCAAGAACTTCATCTCATGGCCAGAAAAGTACTGCATTTTATTATTTAAAAGTAACAAGAGAATTTATATTTCCAGCTTTGTAGGTTTGTCACAGTACTGCACAGTGATTTAATATATCTACATTATTTTCAATCACTCTAATGGATCAAAAACAGTAATTCACATTTTAAAATGTTTAGTTACCCTAATACCTACTTCCAATGATATTTTGAAATATAAATATTTTTAAAATAAACATGTACAAATCAAGTGTACATTCCTGACTAGCAAAAAAGAATGCACTAATTTAACAAGAAGTTTGTGACTGTAAACTAGCAAATTTTCACAGTTATACCAACTAATGCAAATGAACCTTGTCTCAAGTGAATAATCCGAAATTATCAATATAAAATAAAACCAGAAATTCAAAATTAAGGTTTCTAGCTAGTAGAATAAAGTAACAACTAAAACTGGTCATTTAAACAATTTTCCTTCTGTCCAATAGGAAACTAGAAAAGCAAGCTTTTAACTGATTTTTTTTTAAAAAAGGTAAGATCTTTCTCATTTAGTTCCAGAGAAGCTTAACACCTCTACACCTGCGATCTCCTCCCCCTCCAGTCACCTCAAATTATTTACTCATCTGAAATTGTCTGTTAATGCAATCAAGTTTAACACAGTGCTATCATTCTCAATTTGTAGTTAAACTTTAAAATCGCTGCCTTTATTTCAGACCTGGAGATAAACTTGTGGGCCCTGTCTGAATTTCCTTCCATTTCTGAGATAAATCTAAGAACTAAAGATATATTCTCTCCCTGCAAGACCTCTGTCAGTCCCAGTCTTTCACTGTCACGTCTACAACACTATGGCTTTAAAGAAAACTGATTCTGAAATATCAACTTCTATATAAATCTGAGAATAAATCAGAAAGGCAATCTTAGAACATCAAAAGATATTGACTATGTAACTCAATTTCTGCAAGTGGACAAGGCCATGCGCACACATAGATTCACTGAACAGGGCTAAAGGAAAGCTACATGAGTGTGAAAAGTTCAAATAAATTCTCTTACACTCTTGTAATGTGGACTCTTCCTACCAGTGTTACCCACAAATTTTCTGCTTGCCTATTTCACAGCTCCTTTAGATTTTCACTGTTTTAGCTGTAAGAACACAAATATTTTTTGATGCATGACCGCCATCTTTTGGACTTCTACTAACACTACAGTTTTCCAAGCCAGGGGAGTGACACGCTGTCTTCACACATTTCATGCTTGTTCTTCAAGAATGTCCAGAAGCAACAAATTTATGCTGTACTTGTCCACTTGATGTTCAGATATACAGTTGTGTCTTACATAATATAAGAATTTATTAAGCCTTTGTTAGCAAAACACAGTTTTGAAAATATTTTTCCTTTATTTTGGAATATGCACCCTAAAACACAAAAGCCCATATATTTCATGTGTAAGCACAGGCTTACATGCACGAGTTCCCGTAAATGGTGACAGTAGTAGTGAAGCCTCAGCAAGTTGTGTATTACTGGAATACTCTTCCTTTCTCTGCTGTCTTTTAGCTACAAGGTCATTGAAATAAATCCCCCCAGCTCAGGCATTGGAAGTTCCAATTTGGCTGTGCCTAGGAAAAATAATATTAGTGGTTGCACATTAGTGGAACATGTTGTACCAGTGGGTATTCATCCGCAGCAGTATGTGTGCACTTACACACAGATATTTGTCTTTACGATGAATCCCCTGGCCTAGACAATCAAACATATAACCAAAGATACAATGCGCTCAGAACAAGCAGTACTGAATGGGTATGGGATTGCATAACCTAAGCAGGAATAAAAGAAATCGTGCTTCTTATCTCTTTCTCTATGAAAAATCAATAAGTACAGAACTGCCCATTTCACCTCTGTCTGCAGGATGGCAGCTCTTTGCTCTTTAGCTGTAAGAGACTCTTTCAGAACTTCAATATGCTGCTTGCTGTCAGAGAACTGATTTGTGAGGGTCTCCAGCTTTGTCTGCAAGGCCAGCAACTCAGTGTCTTTGCGTGACAACTCCTGTTTCACCTGGCCAATCTGAAAAAGAAAGAAAAGATGGGCAAAGGAAAAAATAATTCATACTTTCCTTACAAACCCAACTAAATTAACGTTACTACCAGCAAACAGTATTATACTCTAAACTCATCCCACAGAGCTGTGAAGCCTTCAGCTATCTTGAATGGAAGGTCAGCAAAAATTTGTGTCATGAGCAAAAGATGCAAGGAAAAAGAGGAGGGAATAATAACATAGATTTTTCAAGACAGGTTTTTTTTATCAGAGTCAGTCAGTTCTTAGTTATCTTTCAAAGGGCTGACCAAAATCAGTTAGTTAGCAGGAATAAGTTTTTAATGAAGATTAAGCAGAACTGTAATGAGAAAGTACCCTTAACCTGCAATATCAGAAAAGATGGAATACCTATAGGTCTCTCTCAGAAGCATGACGTTTGCTTTGAAGTGTCAAACCAGTGAGTTTCCATCCGTCTCTCCATCTATCAATCCACCTTCATGCTTACATAGTATGCAAAGACACCTTTACTTTTCCCACTATTAACAAAACCAGTATTCCAATCTTCTAAGAAATACCTTTTAATTTATGGAAGCTGCTTAAAGCAGATGCAAAGCTAGATCAAAAGAACAGGAAAACTGTTTGTGGAACTGCACTTTGTTCAGAGCAATTTTCTAGATTTAATTTAGTGAATTAAATCAGTACAGAATTAAAACAGTACAATTTATTTTAACAATTGTAGGTTGGATTATCGTTTAAAAAGGCAAACAGTAAGAAATATTAGAAGTAAAGCAATGAAATGAGATGAAATGGCATTCTAAGTGCAATCCTCACCCAGGACAATTTTGATGCAAATCTGAAGAAATTCAAGAGGACACCGAAGTCTGACTGTAGACTTACGTCCAAGTTTATAACCAACTTTCTGGTTTGTCTCCGATACATCTCAGAACAAAATAGCAATATTTTACTTTGACATATTATATAGCAGAGGTGGACATATCTCTAAAAACAAAATAGCTTTTCCTCTTTTAACTTGAACAATTTTGTTCGTGACATCAAAAAAACAATTCCTCAATCCCAAAAGTACATTACAAAACAGAAATTAAAGGACATCACAAACTAAAAAAATTGCCCGTGTCATCTTCCATTTTTAGGAATGTGTCAAGGACAAAACTAAATTGATATAAGCTATAACTTAGAATATTTTTATTTTTAATTAGAATAAATGCACATACTAGTAGAAATAACTGAGAGGAAAAGCTTGGGTAAATGTGCTTTTATCTTGGCAACACCATTTCAATAATGGGCAATTAAAGAAAGAAAAGTCTTTACTAAAACGTATTAGAATAGCATCAAAAAATGTCATCAAGGACTCCTGTTTTCCAGTGTGAAACAGTGTACATGAGGAGATAAGAAAGAAGGGAAGCGGGAGAAGGAGGACATATATCTCGAAAAACCTCACACAAACTGATTTTTTTAAAATGGAATAGTGAGAAGGAGCATGACAAGGATTTAATTTATAGAAATACTTAATTCAAAAATACTAGGGTTTTCTTCATATTTTTACTAAAAGCAAGTATGCCCACAGAATGAATTCACCACCTATTTAAATTAGATACAAAAGTATTGATGTTAGCAGCACTAGTTCTGCTGTCAGCTACTGGCCAATACAGCCAGTTGCACAATACTGCTAGGGCACAGCAGAATGCCTGGGAAGAGATGAACTGTTTACTGCTAGTTATGTTTTCTGGAGTACCTAAAGTAAAAAGCCTCCTTAAAAACTTCAGATGGCACAAATGTTTTCAAGTAGTAGGTAGCCTGAATTATAGTAAAACTTTCACAAACTAGTTTGGTCTTTGAAAAGATGATAAATTCTTTTGGGGGTCATCGCAGAAGAGATGTTTACCCTAAATACTTGTGTTTTGGTGAAATGGTCTCATCTAAACACAACCACATTTCATTACATTTAAATTCCCCAGTAGCACCCTACGATCATTCTCTCTAGAAATCCCCACTTCAGAGCTGTAAGCCCACACCGCCAATGTGCTAAAGCTCTTTAGGAAGAATGCAGTGCATACCATTCCAAGTTGCAAAAGAAGTTAAGGCAGCATGAAGTGCTCACATGTCTGTTCTTGGTGACACACTATGATCGCTCAGCAAATGCACTAATTTCACAGCAAAGGAATAACCTAAATTCATGCTGCTAAAATTAAATAATCAGTTTAAAAAGCTTTTGTTATTTTTTTATGAAACAACGTTAAGAGGGTTCAGCGCATGTTTTCAAATTATTTTTCTTCTACTAAGGAAAGCAAATCTTTGAAAGTCTGACCCTAAAGTGGGTGCTGTATACTTTTGAAAACCTGCTTCAGCAGAGCAGGATAAGTTACTGCTAAAACAGCTCATACCGTTAAAAAAAACAGTAACAAAACAGATATAGATGTTCTGTGGAAGAGTGATGTTACAGACGCCGAAACCATGTGAACAAAAAGGCAGCTACGAGACTGAGCAGGCTGTTAGTTCTACTGTTATATCGAGTAGTAAAGAAGGTAAGAGAAGAAAAGCTACCCCGAAAGCCAGAGAGCAAGCCCCAGTGAACGGCCACTGCACACAAAAGATAAATCTTACTGCAGAGACCTCGGCCTGGAGACCAGCCACTCTTTTTTTCAGGTCCTCCCCTTGAGCCTCTTTGGCACTTAGCTCTTCCTTCAGTTGCTCTACCTGTCACGACATTGTTATGCTTTTAAATATTTATCATTTGTCAGCTTCTAGTTAGCCTGTTTCAATCCAAGTAACTAAAAGTGACCAAGAACTGAACAGAAGGATCAACGCTGGCCACTCATTTTCTCTTCCATTCTTCGTTAAGTCTTCTCAAAAGTTTAATGTCTCCATAATTTCATATAGGCTGCCACACAAGATTTTGATTATGAAACAAAACTGTGTAGTTATGGTTACGTTTATGTGTCAAGCATGGGGCACTTCACCTAACAGTTTTGGAACTGGAATTCAGGAGGAAATTAGGACAGGAAAAGGGATGCTTTTCAGTTTAAGAGAAATAAAATTAATTCTCAAGCTACAGCCCCAGATGACTATACAATGCAATACTGAAAAAATAAATGTTGTGCAATTACAAAACAAGGTAAGACAGCAAGATAGCAAGACTGAAGCTGGCTACAAGTCCCGAGTGAATAAGTTATAAATAAGGAGCGAATTTTCTGTAGGAAAATAAATGAGCACACACAGTGGACGGAACAGATCCAGAAATTGAGTAGCTGAACAGATCTATAGGCCCACAGAGAGAGAGGAGAAGGGGAAATTGAAGAGTTGCGAAGAAGGAAAGAACCGAAGGAAACAAGAAGGAAAGAACCGAAGGAAAGAAGAAGGAAAGAACTGAAAGAGGGAAGAAAGAGGGAAGAAAGAGGGAAGAAAGAGGGAAGAAAGAGGGAAGAAAGAGGGAAGAAAGAGGGAAGAAAGAGGGAAGAAAGAGGGAAGAAAGAGGGAAGAAAGAGGGAAGAAAGAGGGAAGAAAGAGGGAAGAAAGAGGGAAGAAAGAGGGAAGAAAGAGGGAAGAAAGAGGGAAGAAAGAGGGAAGAAAGAGGGAAGAAAGAGGGAAGAAAGAGGGAAGAAAGAGGGAAGAAAGAGGGAAGAAAGAGGGAAGAAAGAGGGAAGAAAGAGGGAAGAAAGAGGGAAGAAAGAGGGAAGAAAGAGGGAAGAAAGAGGGAAGAAAGAGGGAAGAAAGAGGGAAGAAAGAGGGAAGAAAGAGGGAAGAAAGAGGGAAGAAAGAGGGAAGAAAGAGGGAAGAAAGAGGGAAGAAAGAGGGAAGAAAGAGGGAAGAAAGAGGGAAGAAAGAGGGAAGAAAGAGGGAAGAAAGAGGGAAGAAAGAGGGAAGAAAGAGGGAAGAAAGAGGGAAGAAAGAGGGAAGAAAGAGGGAAGAAAGAGGGAAGAAAGAGGGAAGAAAGAGGGAAGAAAGAGGGAAGAAAGAGGGAAGAAAGAGGGAAGAAAGAGGGAAGAAAGAGGGAAGAAAGAGGGAAGAAAGAGGGAAGAAAGAGAGAAGAAAGAGAGAAGAAAGAGAGAAGAAAGAGAGAAGAAAGAGAGAAGAAAGAAAGAACCGAAGGAAGAGGTGCTGAAATCGTCTCTCCATTCCCAGTGTGAAGGGGGTATCCTTCAATTCCTAGAAGCAACTCACTGGGATAAAGGGCAAGAGTATAAAAGAACAGATGTGGTTATCTTGAGGTAAATCAGTCAGCTGGCGTGAGGGAAGTGGAAGAAACACACAGTTATTACAAGTTTCTACTTCAGGGCAAGTAATGCTTCTCCAAGAAACTTTCTAAGTTTCCTCCATTATATCCTTTTTCGATAAATAATTTCAAGCACGACAAATGCAGTAGGTTACAATTGTTCAGGTCCTAGCAGAGTAATTTTCAGCCTCTGTTCCAGAGATTTGTACACTGCTTGCGAGAGTACACAAAAGCCAACTAAGAAAAGCAAGACTGCTCACAATATACTTAAATTTACTGCACAAAGTGCCCTGAATCTTCATTAGAAAATGTTAGGGCTCACTAAGAGACTGAGAAACATTTCTTTAGGAGAAACAAAGAATGAATTGACTTTTGGCTATAGACAATTCAGTAGTCAGTGCTCATCTTTATACTTGAGTATCAACATGTCTCACTGCTGTATTTGTCCTGTACTCCAACGGCATAAATTAACGTTGGCACCAGCACTGTTGTAGAATCTACTCTCATTTTGACTCCACTACTGGAAGGAGAGCGTAATGGAAAGCCACTATAGTGACAGTTCATGCTCTTTTCAGCCTTTACATAATAAAAAGACCTACTAGTTGTAGTACAAAAGTTGCAAAAAGAAACACTCTTTTTTTGAATAGACTACATTTGAAAAGACTCTAGACCAAATTAGACCACTGCTAATCCATTACAGTTTTAGGTTTTAAGATAAACACAAAATCCTTCTGAAATAAAACAAAATCAGGTGTGCCAGTAAAGGCAGAATCTGGGCCACTAACCTTACTGAACCACTGTTACAATATTTTCAAATTTGAATCAAAAATTCTCTTAAATATTTTTAAATTATTTAGTGGCTTCATGGCAGAATAGAAATAAATTCTGTTTCCCAGCACTTGAATGGGAACAAAGACCGCAACTCCTTTCTGAAGTATGAAAATGTCTCTCAGCCGTTCGCTAAGCTCATTTCATCTTACTACTGTCATTTGTTTTCTCAATACCTTATTTTTCATGAATTTGGAATGACTACGGTACACCTCCATTTGCTTCATTTCCTCTTCACGTTCCTCTGTGCTCAGAGCTCCATTTGATTTCAACATCTGAATCTCCTCTTCCAAATCCCGAAGGCCACGCTCCATGGAAGAAATTTTTGAATCCTGAAAATGATTAGAAGAGACAGATAAAGATACACAGTTAGATGATTTGTTAACATACCACTGGAGTATTAAAAAGGTAATAATTTGTTGGATGTATACCTGCCCTTGAAATTTACTCCTAAAGTTCCTACAGAAATCAGTCTACACATCTTTAAATAGCATCTGGCTAAGTGCTCGAGTACTCATTTTTCAATTTTTTATACCTTTCAAGGAAAGCAAGAGTTTAGTACTGAAAGAAGACATGGTTAGGTGCAGAAACACAGTATATGATGAATAAATAAATAAACATGAAAAAAGGTTGCCTTGTAATGCAAAGCCAGCATAAAAAAGAAAAAAATTACTACAATTGAATGAACAGCAGAATGTGACTGCAAGAATGGCAAAAAAAATGGGTTTATGCTACTAGCAATTTAAGTGGGGTCACAAATGGAGAACATAAAAAGCAACATAAGCAAGAAAAAGATGCAACAATCTAGTTTGGATAAAGCAGTAGAGAATCCTGCAAGTATTCAGGCTCATATATACAACATATAAAATACTTCCATGGTTAAAAAATATATACCTGGAAAAATGAAAAAGTAAATTTACCATTATCCTCATAGTTTCACAGGACAATCAGAGGTTTTCAGTCTACTTGGTTTACTGTTTCTTTAGGAGTCTTATGAGTTAGGAACAGCAAGAACAAATCCATACAGCACACAGAGCTTCACGAAGACTCATGAACATAGATACATATTTATGAATTGTAATCTCTTAAAGCAGTCTATTTTTTAAATTTCATTTCTCAAAAATATTTTGTCTTTCCTGAAGTACAGGTAGGATTTGGAACTATCCTCCAATCTTTCATAGATCAATCCTTCATAATTCTTTTTTTGTCCGATAATCAAAGCATAACTGAAAAAAAGCATGGAAGATTTTCACATATAGGTTTTCACTAATGAGATAAGGTTTTTCTAAAGGACCATTATGAAGATCTAGTCTTAACGTTTGATGCTTAAGTTAAAAACGGTTATGCAGAATTTTGAAGGTGAAGTGAGATGATGTAATTCACAACAGTATTTAGTTTCAGTTCTCATATAATTTCCCAGAAATACTGGTGTTTCTCCTGTGATAGCAAAGACAGCTTATTGTTACTAGATGGTCAATTAGTTTTCACTACTATGGACCACAAAGATGACTAATAAAAGAAAGACAGTAAATGAAAGACTCCAGGGTAGAAAGATGGGAAATGACTATGAAAAAAACTGAGATGGAATGGAAAGAGTTGGAAGGGAAAAAACAAGGAAAATAAAGGAAAAAGGCACAGATAAAGAAGGAGGGAGAAAGGGAGGATACAAAAATGGAACAGAATAGTTTGCAAAGACAGTTTTCATTTTTTTTAACTGTATTTGTCCAAACCTTGTCTGATGTACTTTATGGACCATACAATATGAAATATGATTGCATAAAGCTGTGTAAACCACACACTCCACTTGTGGCTCCTGAGCTCTTGGCAAATTGCCATTGTTCCATTAGATACTTGAATTAATGGTTTAAGAATTCAATCACAAATTCATCTATAAAAGTTAGGTTTACGATGACACACAGACATCTTTTCTAGTTATAAGACCCATTCTTTAAGTGGGTTTTGAGCTTGCAAATTGCTAACTTTGTTGACACACAGAATGCAAACAAAGCAGTATTTCAAATGTGGATATTATAAAAAGAAAATAATCCACATCATCTTAAAAACCCACTAATCCATCATTCCCATCCATGTAATACAATGGACTCTCGGTTAACTGAAAGAAATCTGTATATGCTGCTGCAGGCAGACAGAAGGCAGGTTTCTAGTGCATCATGAAGCAGCTCTGTCTCTTCATTGATCAATAATAACAAATAAAATAATAATAGATAATAAAATAGTATAAAATAAATATACTTATTTTAAATTAAAAGAATGACAGAAGTATACGGTATTTGGAAGAGTCACCTTCCATACGAAAACCCATTTTCCAGAGAACAAAATCTACTGCTGCCTATATGCAATCATTTACCTTCATCTCAATAACAGTTTGCAGAGCCTTTGTCTTGGCCGTGTCAGGAGCATTTTCAAATCGACGATGGATCTCCTGCACCAGCAGAAAAGAAAGCAAGAGTTAGCCTAATGGCATTTTGTCCCACTTACCAAATAAAAACAAAATTACTAGAAGCTTATCTTCCTAATACATAGCATAATTCAATGCTGCTTTCTGATGCTACCAGTTCATACATTTTGTTTTATCAGCAAGTTTGCTGATGACACAAAGCTGGGGGGAGCGGCTGACTCACGGGAAGGCTGTGCTGCCATTCAGCGTGACCTGGACAGGCTGGAGAGTTGGGCGGAGAGGAACCTGATGAAGTTCAACAAGGGCAAGTGTAGGGTCTTGCACCTGGGGAGCAACAACCCCATGTGCCAGTACGGGCTGGGGGTTGACTTGCTGGAGAGCA
>VZSC01018404.1:276763-290702 GCA_013398225.1 Steatornis caripensis | reverse complement strand
TTTTTTTTTTTTTTTTTTTTAAAAAAAAAAAGGTCAACTGCACCCTGGGCTATATTAGCAAGAGTATACAACCAGGAGAAGGGAAGCAGTTATTTCTCTCTTGCAAGGCCACTGCTACAGTACTGTGCCCAATTTTGGAAAGAAGACATCGAAAAGCGGAAGAGAGTCCAATAGACAGCCATCAAGTTGGTTGGAGCTGAAAAGTTTGATGTAAGAAGAAAGGAGGAGAGAACTGAGTTTGTTCAGCTGAAAAGAAAAGAAGGTTTGGGGTGGGGCTTGATGCTCTCTAGAACTATCTAATTGGAAGCTGTAGAGATCAGCATTAGAGTAAAAGCAAGATAAGGAAGAGAGAGACCAATTCAAACCATCCTATTACTTTTAAGCAGCAGGTCATTGTGTTGTAAATCTGACTACAGAAGTGTGAAGTCAAAAGCTAAAGAAAAGCCAATTAAAAATTAAAATCTTAATGATTTAGAACTTTGTTTACATATGTGGTATTAGTTCTTCATTTTTCCTTTCTTCCCTCTTATTCAAGGTGCAAAACCATTTATTTTCTACGTAAATTAGCTTCCAGTTTGTTAATGGTATTTTCTATTTTTTTTTCTTCTACTGCAAAGTTTCCTACTTGTGGAAACAAAATTCCACAAATTTTATCTCTACTGAAAAAAAGTGCAGGATAATATTAACATCTCCAAGAAAAGCATACCTAAGCTGTAATTTGTAAACAAAGCAAATCATGTAATACATATTGACAAAGAAAAGCTTCTAATGTAACAAAACATCAAAAGATATTAACATTTACATATTTTCAACCTCTAATCCCCAGCTAGATTTATGCATTTCTAAATTGTTTCACGTAGTTTTAAAAATCCCATCTAAAGGGGATGGAGATGCTAAAATGAACTAGTTAGAAAATTCGCCTTGTGTGAATAAAATGAAATAAAACTCTTTGAAGACTAAGTAGCTCATTCATGTAGAACAAAATTGTTTCAAATAAGTTAAAAAAATAAAATCTCTATAATTTTAGCTCTCTATGTTAGAAAACACATATGAATAAACTCATTGAAATTTTATGGATTATTTCACTTTAATGAGATCATCACAATAATACAGAGGAAACACCCTGACAGATGACTCCAGTTCTGGTTTTTCCATTCACTTAATTCCTACACATTATTAAATGGTTATACAAAAACCAGAAATTTGCTATACAAGAATCAGAAGGTGTTTATGATTTCTTTGTAGTCTGGAAAGACATGAAACAAATGTGTTATTTTTCACCCTAATTTTTCGACTTTCTAAGAACTATCAAGCTAACAATCTCTGAACTGAGGAAAGACTAAAATAATTTTACATATGTTTGAACATTTTTAACTTTCGTTCTTTTATAGAGTAATACATAAGACGTTCCAAGCTACAATGGTAGGAAAAAAAGCAAAATGTATACAGAATAAATTATGCAGGCTCTCAAGTTGCAATAGCCTATTTTCTCAAATTTTGATCTACAAAAGCTCTAGATGTATTAAAAATACTTCTAGACCAATTAAGTGACTCTAATAAGGACCTAACTTTTTAAATTACCTTGATTTAAATCACTTCTCCCTGCTGTGCTCCTCTAAAAGATCAAAAAAATGAAGCAGCAACAGAAAAAACAGAAACCTAATTTTTTAAACTCATCAGAAAGATGTCCCCTAGTATGATGGTAGTGAGAGTTCCAGTTACTGAATCTATCTACTCCAGCAAACTGAAACATCTCTCTAGAAGTGTGTCTTTTTTATGTTACAAAATCTTGGAACAGGACAAAAGTGTTCTTTGAGATAACTCTAATTGCTCCAATTAAAATTTCCAAATCCTTCTCTGAGCCTGGAGTAGAAAAGGGTAAGAATTTTAACACATGCATGGAAAAAAAACTTCTTTGCAAACCTTGTCACGGTTAATTACAATCTGGTCAGATAAGGCAAACAACCTTTCTCTTCATTGGGCACTGTTTAGCAGTGCTCCAATAGTACATCTACATGGCTCGGGCATCCTTTCTCACCAAGCTCCTTGGTGCTGCTCTTCGGTGATCGCAGAAACAAGTTTGACAATCTAGAGCTAAGTTACATTTCTGTACGTTATAGCCTAGCGTGCCTGCTCACTGCTCTGACAGACAACTAACCTAAGCAGAGACACACTAAAGAGCGCTCACAGAAATTTGGTGCTACTTCCTAGAATAAAGTGAGCACTGTTTGATTCAAAACAGCTACAAACAGGGATCAGCTCTTGTAATAAGGCCATAGATAACTGTAGTACAGTTCACAAACAGGACTTTGTGTGGTTGCCATTTCAACAAACACTGAAGATGAAAAGAAATAATAGCTTTTTCTGCCATAGCCTCTTTCCTTAAGTTTGTTGTAAATGAGTGCCATTATGAATGACCCATTTCAGTGACTGCTTTGCATACAAAACCACCCTTTATTTGTTAAGCCCTACGTTCCTAACTCCTTAATCAGTTTTGCACTTGGTTGTATTAAAAATCCATCTTGTTTGAATGGGTCCAATTATTTAAAAAAATTAAAAGATTAAAAAAACCCCTGTAATTTACTACCAAACAGTTTTTGTGACACAAAGGGCAAAGCTACTTTGGTTCTTCCATTGTTCCATACCCCTGTAATGTGCAAACCTTGAACCTAGAACCAGCTCCTGAAGAAACCTTCTAAATAAAGAGTTTTCTTTCTGTTTCTGAACAAAAGGCTGTAGTCAGCCATCCTTCCCAGACCTGGATTCACAGTTCAGGGAATAACTAATTTTTCTCTATCAAATCGAATGGCTGTTTCATTCTTTATGATGAACTATGTTGCCGTTCTATTACACTGATATTTCAATGAACACCTCACCCCACCTCCAATACCTGCTTAGCCTCAATGTTTGAGTCAACTACTTCCTTTTCCCAGGAGAATGCTACAGCTACAAGACCACAGTTTAACTTAAAGGGAGACTTGGTTTTGACCTCTTGCTGAAGGTATTGACAACAGCCACATACAGCCCATCACAAGTCACCTGCAGGACTTACACATCCTTGATTTTAAATATGTGGTAAAACCATTATGAAGGAAGAAAAACTAGCACTGTGCATGACTTCTACCGCATCTTTTCAGGAAAAGTCAATGGTTAGGGTGATGAATATTATCAGGACTCTGAATATATGTTATACAAGGCGTGATGGGATTGGCAGCTTCATAAGTGGTAGATACCAATAAGCACACTGGCCAATGAAAAGAAAAGAATACATTTGGGAACTTCGCCTCATACATCCTCCTTAGTTCTTACAATTTAAGACATCACAGGATATCCCTACCTGAGCAGGAGAAATGCAGTGATATGTCGGTATATCCTGGAGACTCCAATTAGTATAGGCCACAGTACTGCTGTGAACAAAGATGTATCTGGCTCACAGAGTATGTATGTCCAGTAGCAACCCAGAGACAAACAGGTCATCAGAGACAAACAGGTCATGAGATTAACTACTGTTGTACAGTCTGTGCTGATATCCCTTGTGAAGGAGTAAGAAAATGGGACAACACTGCTGAAGTTGTTTGGCAAGTATCTGACAATAACACACGATGAGCAGCTTTTTTGTTCCCCCTGGGTAGAATCAATATATACACAGTTTTGGTTTTATCCTTTCTTCTAAGGCAGATGAGAACTTTGGCCTAGACTTTTTCTCCAAGAACTCTCAAGAAGTTACCTCTTTATTGACTGTGACGCTAGCTAGGACTGTATGATTTCAGTTCTTTCTTCGGATACATACTCCTAAAGACAGATAGAAATGAACAATTCAAAAGATAAATGTTTAACCAAGTTGATGTAATGATGTTGAGCTATCTTCACAAATCATAGTTTGCTCAAAGTATTCCAAGCGTCTAGAACACCAGAAGTGGATACAATCACACCATACTGTGCCGTAAGTTGCACTGATATTTGGAGTTTCTATTATTCTGTGTAGCTGAGAAAAAACATATTTCAACTCGGCACATCTAGCATTTTGGGGGTGGGGAGCAGGGAGGTTGTCAAAAAGAGCACAGCAGGCTTTGTTATCTTTAGAGCTATATGCTGTCATTGCCATCACTGATAATTCTGCAACAGGTGAATCTGGAACAATGAGGTAGCAGTTAATGCAACTCGGGAGCTATTCTGGAAGCGGTAGTCCAGCTGCTGGATTTCATCAAGTATTTCTTGCTGGTATGATAATAATCTTGTTTCTGAAAGTTAAGTCTAGAATACCAATAATAATGTGAATAATTTTCACTAAGACTTAAGAAGAGGTATTCAAAATAGCAGCCATCTTTTTATAAGCTATGAAGTTTAAGCTTGTTTTCTAGGGTAGAGGAATGGGATGCAGCCACACTGTTATCTGCTGCATCCAGAACCACTTAGCAAATGATGCTACCAGCTGCAAAAGTTTACGTGGGCTCAAGACTACACTGGCCATGTACTCCACTGGCAGATCCATGGAGAATACTAAACAGACAAGTCACAAAAAGTTCAAGAAAACCCTCATTTGTAAATGGTTGAGAAGATGGGACAGTATTACAGAGCAGTACCATGTTTGTCTTGTTCTTACCCTTTCCTGGATGTCTGCATATGGCCATTATGTGAAACAGAATGCTGAACTAAAGGGATTGTTGGCCTGAACCACCAGTACAGCTATTTCTTGGTTATGATCTTATCAAAACCACAAGTCTGGGCTCTCTAATAATTTCCCGTTTTTAGGAAATTAGTGCAATCTTTAGTACTGTCACAGTAATAGCGATAGCTGAAGAAATCAATGAATTCATACTTAATTTTGAAGATCAGACTGCTGGCCACTGCACCTGCACTGTCTGAGAAATAATCTGATGACCTTGAGTCTCAACATCACCCTTCAAATTACATGTAGGCTTCAAAGTTGAAAAACGGAGGGATTTCTTTTTGCTTCAAGATGCAGGTCTTTATTACTACTCCCAGCATTATTACTACTCCCAGCAAAATTTTTTACCAGAAGTCTAACACACTTGTAAAGTCAGAAACAGTACTAGTGGATTCTGATATGTAAGAAATTGTTTTAGCTAAGATGGTCAAAACTGATATTAAAGTTTTCCTCAGCTTTTCTAATGTGTTAGAACATGAAATATAAATGCTGATCTCTCAAGCACACATGAATCCCTTTGAGATACTAATGCTTCCTTTAACAGCAGCATTTAAAGAAGAGTTTAGCATGCCTTTCCAGATATTGGGAATGCTAGATATAGAACCATCAAGAAAGTAGATTGATTTCTTCAAGGCAGCTCAAAAATTCCATAGTTAGTATTTGGGGTAGCAAAGGGCTAAAATAACCTAAAGCTATGGAAATACAGATAAACATAGAAGATTACCTGAGGAGAGTGATGCAGAAACACCTAAGAGGTTCTGCACAGAGACAACTTCCAAGTGTTGAACAGTGATAGCAATTCTGAGCCATATCCTGCACAGTGGAGCAACTTGGTGCTCAGGAAGTCAGATGCAGTCAGCAACAGTTCAGCAACATCCCCCGATTCTCTCCAGCCTCCTGGAGTCCCAAGCATGACAACTGAGTTCACCCAGACAAGCGTGAGTTCACTTAGCTCAGCCCAGCTGAGAGCTCAAGGACAACACATGGGTACTAACAAAATCCTTCCTGATGCGATCTAGTTCCATAAGGAGATAATTTGACGTCTCTGCACATGGCACCATTCTTCCAAGGCTACTAGGATGCTCAGCTTCAAGGCTGGTTCCCACACCATATCAATGGCTTGAGCTACAAATTACAGTATACCTTGCTCACTCTTCTCAATGAATTAGAGCTGGGTGAGCCGCAAGGAATAATTAATTTTAAAATGTTAGATAAACAGAATCTGCACTTTCAAAGTCAGTAAGTCATCTCTACCTTCTCCAGGAATTTCATTTTTTTCTTCATAAGGGCTAGGATTTAAATGATTGATGATTTCCAGAAATGTGAGAATGAAACAAGAATTCTTATCTCTGAACATCTACTCATCAGTAGCAGAAACAAAAGTAACCAGCTGCATTCCTAAAAAATTACACAGCTCCTGCCAGCTTTTCACTTATGTTACTGGACTTAAAGCCAAAACAAACGGAAGCCATTTGGGGCTCTTCCTGAAATAGATACAAGAATTGGAACAGAATTATCATTGGTTGCTAAATAAAGGAAAAACTGTAGTGTAGAAACTGTGGAATCATATTATCTTCACTCCAGACACTCAAGAGATTACTTCTCTAAAATAATAAATCTGGCCTAAATCTGGCTCAGAAATGCAATGGGCTCTAGCTTTCTTACATAAATACTTGCAAGAGCCCAAGTACAACGGGTCAGGCCATGCAAAACATATGAATAAGAGGTATTAAGAAGTATTTATTTGGTGCAAACACTCATCTCAAAAAACTCCGTGCCTGACCTTGGTTCCTTGGCTTCTTAGAGAGGGGGCTTAAATCCTGTGTATGCGCCAGGCTTTTAAAAAAATGCTGAACCAAGAAGTAGACATACAATGCCCCAAAGAGGCCATTAGATTCACACACACAGCTATCAATTCATACATTCAATCTAAAATAATCTTTACAGAAAATCTTACCATTAATGAATACACACATGTACATACATACCTTTGTATGTACAGAGCACACGCTGAATTACTAGCCTTTTAGAAGTTAGTATTCAGAATACTTTAGGAGGCTGGTTGACAAGAGGAAAATGCATTTAACGATATCAAGAAATTTAATGACACTGGCTACAAAACCACCAATTTATTTTCCTTTGTTTTTCTAAGATACTTATATTATATGTACCTATCTTTCATTATAATTAGTTTAGGATGCTTAATAGTGAAGAATGCCTGCCATTGTACTCATCTAAGGTGCAATATAGTGGTTTTTATTTTCTGTTTTCAAAGGGATGGGTGGAAGTTGTTACTATGTGTGCAGCAGTGTCCCTTTAAGCAATCTTTTTTTTGGCTGTGCATCCAGGGCAGCTAATAGTTTTATCAAATACCCTTCACAGCAAGAAGACTGTTTCCATGGAAACCATAGAGCAATCATCCATTACTCCTGCAAAGATTTCTATCTGCTCTCTCCTAAATACAGGTAGCTACTTTCTCTCACACTAAATAGAATGGAAGAATTTATTTTACAGTCTGTGTGACAGTTCACCTCCAGAGCTTCATGTGGAGACTATGGGGAAAATGGGGCCTAAAGCACAAAGCCCCAGAAAGCACACGCAAGGAAGCCATAAAGAAGTTTTAAAATCGGGACAAATTCTGTTAAGTCTGCAATGTAAAATACAGCTTATAGAGAGGATGGAAGATTCTTTCCTTACAGATGTGAAATGGAGACAGAGAAGAGCTTAAGACTGGAGATGAACACAGAGCTTGGTCACTTACCTCTCTCAGCATGTTGTTTTCTTTTTCCTTCTGTTCGAGAAGGCTTTCCAAGTGGTGCACGTGCATCTCTGCCTCAGCCAACCGTCTTGTTCGCTCATGATCTTCCTCAGTGGCTTTTGCTGACAGGCCTTTACTCTGCAGCATCTCCAGCAGCTTTTTGATGGACTCATCACGTGCATTTAAGGTCTGTTTCTGTGTCTCAATACGCAGTTCCATCTCTTCTAAGGTTTTACGTAGCAGGAAGAGTTCCTTGGCCTGGCGTTCGTGCTCTGCATGAAGTCGTTGGAAGTTTTCCTCTGTCAGCTCTGCCACAAAGGGCTCACTGGTTCTACTGCTGCTGTCCTGCTGGAACAGCTGGTTCAGGTCCCGCTGGATCCGAAGCTCATCTTGGAGAGCCTGGATAGTCATCTGCATATGCTAAAGGAATAAATAAACAAAATCAGAGAGTTCTCTCCACTGGAGACATAAAGAGAACCGTATGAGCCCACGCCATTTATCTTGAACTTCCAACAAAGAGGAAACCGCAAAACCAACAGACCAACATTGGTTTTTGAAAGCAAAATTGAGGCGGAACTGGGTTATACTACAGATATTTCAAGTCCCTCCTCCTATGCCTGTTAGTGGTTGGTTAACTCTAGAAACCTCTTACTCATGTGACTCTCCCACTCAGCCAACTTGATTGAGTCACTCTTTCAAATGGGAAAATGTCAGTAGGCATTTTTCAGTAAGCTCAGATCTTAAATTTTTTTTTCCAAATGTTTGTCTACGCTATAGAAGAATTCTGCATAAGAATTCCTAGACTAGAATTACCTTGACAAAGCAGAGGGACCCATAACTATTAGAATTTACAGACCATCTAATAAAATGTAATCAGCCATGACGGCTCCCAACGTCTTCAGTACTAACGCTACATGTTGTACAGATTTCCCAGCTGACTTACAGAAGAAACTTCAGCATGTCAGGAAGAACTACAACTACAGAAGAATGGATATATGCTGACTTGGGAGAAGGGCCACATCATACAACTTTATGCATGAGGATTTTAGTACAGAACAGAAACTACCACCTTACAAAGAGGAATGTGAAGTCAATCAAATGATCAGCAGTAATTTCTGGTTGTGCAAGACAATAAATCCTGTCTCAATGACTGTGAGTGAATACAGTGGGTTAATATAGTGCAATAATATAGGAGAAGCACAGTTTGCCTAGGAAAATCTTCACTTCATATTTAGATAAATATTTGTTTTCTTCTCTGCAAGACAGAAGTATTAAGACAATAACAGAGAAGTACTAGCACACTGAACAAAGACCTGATTACCAGGGATGAGATACGCACTCAGTGATACATCTCTGCTCCCTTGAGTGTCAGACACGCTTACAATTCAGTATGAATGTGAACAAGTCAGATGGACTGGTCCCTTTATATTACAAAAATCAGTGTCTGCAACACAGCTACTTCCAGTATTCACTAGGACTGAAGTATTAGTTAATTAGTAAGAGTTATAATCTATTATCAAGCTTGACACAGGAGACACACTGTTAAGGTCTATAATGGAAAGATCATGCCAAATCAATATATTTGACATAAATCCAAGTACTTCATTTCACTCAAATATTTATGAAAAGGAGATGTAAAAAGATTTGAGTTTAAGTATTACTTCAAGAACGTATTTACCACCATTCTTATGTAAAATTCTTGGCGATATTCAAAAGCTGTCTGGAGATGGTTCTGGGCAAGAAGTTCTAGGTGGCCCTGCTTAAGCAGCGGCTTTGGACCAGCTGACCTCCAGAAGTCCCTTCCAACCTCAACCATCTTGTGATTCTATCAAAAGGCAATAACTAGAAGATAGTATTTGCAGCACCTTACCTACCTTTAGCCTGTTTTAGAAACCTTAACGGTTAGTTTGGTTGCAAAGAATGGTGCATAAAGGCAGTTCAATCCCATTCTCTTTACAAAGGTCAGTACTTCAGACCAAGTACTTCTCCTCCTTTTGTGTTCTGGCCTAAGAAGAGCTTTTCAAAACTAATGCTCACAATCAGCTCACTTAAGTCCATACCGCCACTAAAAGGAAGTGTCCAGCTCTCTGTCCTTCCTTAAGTGGCTGGCACTGACAACTGGATCAAAACTTCACTTGGCTCAAAACCTGCCCCATCAAAACCAAACAAAAATTCTATCCAGCCAGATCTCTGATCCAGTTCACGGTGTGACTACACCAATGCTGATCCTGATGCAAAGTAGGAGTGGGAACACACAGTCAAGGAGCTGGTGGAGAAGAAAATGGAACCATCCTTTATAGCAGCAGCATAAACCAAAATCAGCTTAAATGCACAGCTTTGTGACTGATTTAAGGTGCTGTAGTCTTTTCTTCTATTTCGGCAGCATAATACTTGGCAGTTACTAATTATGTTGATCTAAAACTACACCTTAGGATACAGAATCTGTGCTGTGATAACACAGCGCAGATATATTAGACAAGGGGATAATTAATTACTCTGTTCTAAAAGGTACATTGTGTTTCTGTATTGGTGGATGCTCAGATTTATATTCAAGTCAGCAGTTAGCAGTATCAGAGAAGAAAAAAAATACCTCAAGGGAATCCGAATGGATTTAAAAATGTTTTTAGAAATCACTTTTTCCTTTTTTTTAATTAAAGATTTCAATTTTCATTTATTGTCATTTCTCCAAATGACAGTCAAAGCGAGAATGGCAGACAACCTCCAAGCCTTAGAATTGAGGCACTATCACAAACATGCCAGCATGCAGATTACTACATCTGTTCGATTAATGTATGTTGACAAAGCCGTAAGAGAAAACTTACTGCACTCATGAAAATGTTTCCCTCATCTGTACTTACACAACGCCAATGAATTCAGTAGGACTACACAACAGTAGTGAGAGAATAACCTTAGATTTCATTAAACTTAAACAATAACCTCACTAGATATAACTTTACAATTCCACACATGAGTTAATTCTATTTGTATTTGAGAAGCCCTACTTATCCACAGCCCAGCTGTGTGTTGTCCCTCCAGCTAACACAAATTCCCACATGCTTCCACCTGCCTCTCCACATACTGCCACTTCAGCATTTCCTTTCTCCTAGGCAAGAAAAGAGCTTCTTCTGAACAACCACATCATCTACTAAATTAATTTACTTCCTCTACTCAGTGTTGTCTCAGAATCAAACTGGGGTTATTTATAAACATCAATGTACTAAATCACTGCAACCAAACTTCCGCAGTTTTATCATTTGATCTGCTGTGAAATCTCATTTCAGGTTGCACAGGCAAAAACTGTGTCTCAAACCCACAGAAATTATCTCCTCCAAAGTTGGAAAAGCCTCCATGCAATTTTTGGGTCAAAAAAATGAAATCCATTGTATGATTCAGAAACATGATGTGAAAAAAAATTTAACACCAGTGACAAACAGTATTTACTAGTATCCATCAGTGTTAAGTAAGGACAAGGGAGTTTGGAACACGTCACACAAATGGTCAGCAACTGCCTTGAATTCAGTTTCCCAGGAAAAATGAAGAGGTGGGGTGAGAGGAAGGGTTAGCATCGAGCTTATGAATTACTGCCACTGTTCTCTGAACTGCTCAGCTGAGAACAAACTTGATTATGTGCAAGGTAACTGGAAAAAACACCATAGAAAATTATTCTATGCTTTTGACACCCACTCGTTTCCAACGTGCCAGATGTATGCAAAATGGCTTCTTTTATCTGCTTTCCAAGAATTTTTTACAATTTTCAGAATAATGGATCAATACACTCTATTAGTTGGCATCATAAATAAACTACTTTTTCAGTTAATATAACTTGTCTTCTATATCATTTCAAAGAAAACATCCTTTTCTCTCTGAAGGAGCAGGTAAGTCTTACTAGCTTCTCACCCACTTCTTAGACTTCACTTTTCAAACACCGACTATCCTAGAAAAGCAAAATGTTTTCCGAGTTCATGCGATACTAGCCACTGATGCTTAATCTTATTTCTATGACTTGACTAGAGACTTCAATTAAACTTGAAAAATACTGTTGAAATTGTCTTATCTAGAAATAAACAAGTAAAAATACTTTTAATACCACTGATCTTGGTTACATCATACTCTACTGAATAAGCACCAATCATGCTTTTCTTAAATAGTTTAATAAAGGTAACATAATTAAAGTCAAAGCAATTATGTTGAACCTGTACTTTTCTTGAAGCTTATTGCTCTTATTTCAGACCCTGAGGATTCCCTGCTTTTTCAAGTAATTAAATTTGGTCTTTAAGCCCCACTACAAATTGTAACTACACTTGTAAATCACAAAGATATTTTTGCAAGCACAGCTCTCTGGTAAGTCTCTTGCTGGTTATGCCCAATGTACTTTTCTCTTGACAGAGCTAAGCCCCTTCAGGCCCACCTCAAATGTAAGTCCTAACAGGGCAAGGTGCAAACATGACCTCTTACCAGGTGTTCCTCTGCCTGTATTACTTCCATGGGGCAACTTCAAGTTTGTTAACCAGGCTCTACGCAGGGACAGAGCTTGCCTTTCATCCAGCAGCACAAAATTTACATCCGTAAGTAGCAGAACATGATTCCACCTTCGACTTCACCTAACAGGACTCAAATTCACACTTCCCACACTTTGGCAGATTGGTTAGGTGAGTTTCCAACACACAGTACGACTACAGCCAACGATATAGAAGTTCCTTATATTTGGTTCATAAAGCAGTCCTGTTGTTGCAGCCTCAGGATAATGCAACTTGCCTATTGCCTTACTGGTGAGTTTGGGAACCTTGCTGCAGGCAGCTCTTTTCATCTTTCCCTGTCAAAGTTTTTCCATTTTGCAGGAAACATTTAAAGATTCAGTAGGCGTGACAAAAAATAGTAAAGAGAGTACAGCTTCTTATTCTAAATGGTATAACACATAAGAACAGAAAGACCTGAATAGCAATACTTTCAATTAACTTAAATGTTTATCATCTTACCATTCCAAAGGAAGTGGGGGATGTGCATTTTAATGTACTCAGACAGAAAAAGGAATTTAATTCATACTCTACCGCCAAGACCTGTGCTCTAACCCTCATTTCAGATCAAAAGGAGGCAGCCATTGCTACTAGCATGATTTTGAAAGAAAGGATTAAATTGTTACATGCTTTTTAAAGAAAGGATTTCTACGCTCATCTTTGCAAGACAGAGCCTGGCCTATGAAGCAAGCTACAGGGTTTAAGACTCCAACATGCACTTGTCCATTTGTTTTTCATTGCCTGATGTAGGCTATTCACACTGTGGATACTGTCTTTGAAACTTCCATAATCAGATATCTAACTCATCCCATACTTCATTCAAGAAGTCTAAATGCCTAAATTAGAACTGTGAGTTCTGCAACAGAGGCAAGACACCTAGGCACTAAGCACTTAAGTTCTCCTTAATTTCCTGGATTTAAATTCTAAGTAAACTAACCAGGGAAATTACTTTAATTTTTGGAATACCAAGAAAAAATTCAGTACATTCAAGAGATGCCTCTCAACAATCAGCAAAAAGGAAGAGAAGAACCTACTCTTTCCCAGCAACAAGGGAAAATATAACATGCAATTATATGACACTGTGTCCCAGAAACATGCCACAATGAGGTGGGACGCATTGTTACATTCTGCAAAACTCAACAACTTAAAAAAAATTCTCCTTTTACACTGGGACAACATTGAAGACTCTCATATTCATAAGCAAGAGAATATGGGGTGATGGAAAGGATGCAGAAAAAGAGAGGTCCTACTAGAATACTTAGCGCTGTCTTAGAAGAGCTTCAGCCTGGGAGATAAAGGTTCAAGCTCTTACGCGTGATCTTCATACATTCCAAATGAGGCTCTAGTCATCAGACAATAAGCTGTTCTTGGGTGGATCTCTAACAAGACGTTGTTACAGAAGAGACTGAGAGAGCCTCTGCTTTGTATAAATATCTGAATATTGACTGACTTAGGAATTTAAACCTACATTTCTCACATCTCAGTGCCATAAAGGGAAGATGAATCTTGGCTCAAGGTGCTTGTCTGAACTAGCCAAGGGACCTCTTAGCATCTCCCAGTAAGCTTCCCTGACCAAGTCTATTTCCTGCTCAGTGGCTGATCTCATCTCAATCTTCTTGAATTTTTAATCGGAAGTTCCATTCCTGAGGGAAGAATTTTTTTCCTAACAAAAGTTTTGCTGAAACAAGCATATTCAATAAAAGTTTCTTATAAAAGCATTATTGACAAACTTAGCTACTGAGAATTTCCTGACTACTTCTACTGTTAACCCACAACACCACTACGTCCTGTACTGAATGACAACTTTATGATGCACATGTATTTGGCAGTCTTCTGCAAATGTGCCCAGCAGTCAAGCTGTTCTTCATGTAGAAAACAGTAAGTGCTTGGAAAGACATAGGACAGGTTTGCATTTTTTATAACATATCACGTATCTCTGTATTTATTTTTCAGGATCCAATCCAGGGATAAAGAAAAAATTAAAAAAAAAAAAAAAAA
>VZSC01018404.1:246177-272318 GCA_013398225.1 Steatornis caripensis | reverse complement strand
GGGGGTTAACAAAGAGCATCTGTCATCCATTTAACAGCCAGCCCAGCTTTAAACTGTAACAATTTGCTAGCCCCATCAGACCGAACTATAAAACCAGGACAGCAGCTCACCAGCAATCTGAAAACACTGAAATTTATTGGCGTTATGTTTGTTAGCTTTTTAAAAATATTTTCTTGATCAAGAAAAGCATCAGATGACCAGATATGGCCATAAATGTGAGAAGACTGCACAAAGGACTTTATTCTGTCAAATAACAGAACACATGATATTTGGGATCTCATAAACAACATATGGCTGTACTGTGACATATGGGAAGTTCTTGCCAATGTAGTCTTTGCACAGCGTTCAACCAAGATAGGGAGATAACCAAGAGCAAAAACTAGCTGCTGCCTCTCAGCTGCACAGACCATGTGTAGAACAATGCTTTGCCAGTCTGCTTATAATTTTCCTTGCACTGATTAGACGGTAACCTTGCAAGATAAAAAGGCATCTTAGGGAGATGACTACAGAGAGTGGAGACCCTGCACACCCAACACATCATACCGCCTCATCAATCTTCAAAAGAAGATTGGACAAATTTGGCTATGCCACGGTAATACTTTCATTCTTGCTTTACTTGTTCATAGCCTCTCCAATATGCCTTCCTAACTGCTTTCTATCCCATATGTAATTGTAAGTACTGCATCTTCTCACATTTGTCATATCATCAATTCTTCTGGGAAAGTAAAATTAGTTTCCTGGAAAAGAATTTACATATTGTTTTCTTGTTTTAAGCCACAATAAGGAAGAACTGCACACTTTTGTACCCAATTGGCCCAACATCCAAAAGGCCTAAAATGATAGCTGAAACAAGAGCCATACGCAGTTACATCATCAGCCACTACTGAGGACTACAATTTGTGCTCTGCTATATACAGAAAAAAACCTCTCATTCACTGTCCCTTCCTGAAGTAAGAAGCATGGGCTTTTTTAGAGTTATCAATGCACAGCACTCAGCCACAATCATTTTAAGTCTATCTTGCAAGATTAGGACTTGACATTCTCACAAGCAAGTCAAGTTCTTGCCAAATGTAAGATATGCAACCCTTCCGTCTTCATAACTTTTCTCATTTTCTTTGAAATGCAAAGAGGAAGAAAATAGAAATTAATTTTTAACAAAATTTACAATAGCAGCAACCATCGGTGAGACTCAACTAAGTCTTTTCAAACCTGCGGCTTTTTGACATGATAGATGTTATCTTCTCAGCTCTCTACCATGAAATATTGGCTACACTCACAAAGAAACAGGCTTGAAAATGGGGTTTTTTTGGATACATCAAGTCTCTTATGCTGAGCATAGTTTTGGGAAGACAGGCAGATCAAATGCGTTACTGGAATTTCAGAATAAATTATAGAATACGGCTACAGTAATCATTGTCTCTGTGAAAGAACATATAAAAAAACCTCTGATCAAAATGTTCTGGCACTTACCCTCATGCTGAAATGACAGCAGCACCTTTGATGGCAAAGCAAAACACAGTAGATTACACTAAGTTCTAAAGGAGCTTTCTGTGACCGTTAAGAGGCAACACAATACCCCCTTGAGGTTGCTCAAGAGATAAGTGACAGGAAAGCATAAAGAGGAATATTGGATATCTCTGGAAATGAGGAGGCTTAGCACATACTACCTGAACCGGAGGCATTCAAATGTCTGCTAGGTGTACCATCATAGTGATAGACGCTAGGTTCACATACTGCTTTGGAAGTAGAGAGTCAAGGGTTTTCATCATGAAAATCTTTACTGAATGTGATGAAAATACCTAAACAGAAAAGTTTTTCCATTTATAAGAGTGGTTCTTCCCCACAGACATCTTCCTGCTAGGTATGAGAATTTTCAAATCAAAAGGCAATTCCCACTGGCAGTAGTGCTCAGTCACACAACGCTCAAGCCAACAGGCATACTGGGGTCTTACTATACATCAGAAATGCATCTGATCAGAATGTCAATCAGACAAGCTAAAATAGGTATCTGCAACAGGACTGACAACTAGAATGACTTTTGTCAGTGAAAAGCTTTAATACCGTCCTACGTAATCTTGCGTGTCACTCTAGGAATCAAGCAAACAGATAGAACACTACAAAGGACATTCATTGTAATAAATATAAAACTATGTGACATAGAATAGAATAAATAGTTTTGCATTGCCCATGGATCAAAATAGACAGTTGGCATAGACTGTTGGTAAAATAATTCAGGTTAAATCTCTCACTGAACAAATACTGGCTCTTAATAAATCTCTTCAGGAACTGCTTACTCATGAATCATTACTACATGGTCATTCAAGCAGTATGTCATGCTGTTAGGCTTCCCGCAAAGCAATGACTGAACTCTCTTGCTTCTTTATATACCAGACTGAGAATACGTAACTGTTCAAGATCTGCAAAAATAGAGATAAAATGGATAGAAATGCTGTACAATACAGTCTTTTGGTTCTGGTTCAAGTGAATTTATGCAAACTATCGTGTAATCAAGTGCTCTGCATTTAAAAATTATTCAGAGAAGCATTTTCATCTGTTGATATATCTGTATGAGCAATTGTCAAGACAGAAAGGAGAATGGAATTCCCTGTTGCGAGTTTGAGGCATCAATTCATCAACTCCAGCAAGAGCTTAAGAGTGGCCCAAGTGTCTGAACGCACATATTAATCTTAGAGCTACACATTTTACCGTAGTCTGTTAATTCAGACCTAAAAAAATGAAAAGGGCTTGTAGCATTGAAAATTTGGAAAGCTCATTTGTCTAGTGTTATACATTTTATTTCAGGGAAACAGAACAAGGTGGCTTCTGAAGTCACAAATTCGCCTCATCTGTTGAGTATGTCCTGGGACCTAGAAAGAATTAGGGAAGGGACTCCTTTCTAATCCACCTCAGTGCAAAGCTGAAGGGCCAATGGCAATACTTATTTACATGCAAAGTTTAAGGCACACATCAGAACAACTTGCTGTGCTTTCTCGGAGAAATAATCCCATATGCCTCCCCCTGTCCCCACACTCCTTCCTTGTAGCTTTTGCACACAGTACTCATTAGCCAGGAAACAGATGAAAAATTATATAAAAGTTAAATGCAGCAGAGTTTACCTCTTTTTTTCACTCAAACAAATGGATGCCTAGATGAGCTTTACTAAACAGAAGACACGTATACCTAATCAACACAGAAACCCTGAACATACTACTAAGAAACCACCACACAATTCTGAATTTCATAATCCTTGCATTCCTTTTGGATTTCATACGTTTTACTCACAATTAAATACTTAATATTAACATGTCTTACGCATAATTAAAACAGTCTGTTGGTAACACTGCTTTGAGATACTTTTGCTATGGAAATTGTGAGCAATTTACAAACTCCGGACCAAAATGAAATGCACCAAATTCTTGAACTACATGCTAGTCCAACAAATGGAAAGCAGAAATCCACCATGCCCCCCATCTGTCTCTGTTTCTAGTTTTGCAAGCAAAAGATTTCTACAATTTTGTCTTTTTCTAACATTTATTTCAATTTATCCAATTTTCATAAAAGAACACTTCTTATGCCTGTACTTTAAATTTCACAGATTACATACCTTAGTCATATCATACTTTTTAACTCATCTGCATCCCTACATCACAAAATAAAAGCCACTTTTAAATTTCAGCATTTCACTGCTGTTATGGTTTTGAGTTTGGGGTTTTTTTTGGTCAGAGCATTTTTTTTTTTTCATTTTTTTAATTCTGATTTTGTTGTCTGAGCAAAACCTCATTAAAAACTCTGATGTACAACATTCAATAAATGTAAAAGAATACCTGGTAACATGATATACTAATCTAAGAATCAAACCCCATTATTTGATTAGTTTTACAAGGGAAGGATAGAGCAGGTCCTCTTGATTAACCTATCACAAATAATTCAAGAAAAAAATAGTGACAATTTAACTGTTTTAATTTTAGTGATAATAATTGAAAAAATAGCCAGTTATTAAATGCCTTCAAATGGCATATTATGCAGAACAGGTGGGAAAAAAGCTTTTAAAAAAGTCACTACTTGAACTAGTGAAGAGTGATTTATAAACTCAAACCACAGCTACTGTAAGACTGGAATGGAACATATAATAGGGGACTAAAACCATACAAATGTAACCTTTCTTTAGTCAAGATTAAAATAAAATAACTTTCAAAAAAGCTCTGGGGAACAGCTAAGCACATGACACAATAACATTTCTACTAGGCAAAAATTATGATCGTATCACTTTTGCACCATTGCTTTCCTCGGACCTAGATTATCAGTCCTCCAGGCAGCAACTATCATTTTGATGTACGTGTTCGTGTAACAACCAGAATAATACAACACCAACCCCTAAACACAACCACAATATAAGCAGTGAATCAAACTGTTAAAGCAGAAAAGGATTGAGAGCAATAAATAATGAATGAATAAAGGCTTTTCATGAACACATTCCCATTCTCGTGGTCTAAAGGTCTGAGCTCAAGATTTGTATGGAGAGGTGACAATTCTACCAGCTGATAAACAAAAAACAGCTTCCAGCACACTAGTCATTCTTTAGGCTTTGCTGGTTTTGTATTGAATCTTTGAAACTACATAGAAGCAAATAACAAACACGGTGAATTAATCTTGATTATATTTTTTAAAACAATATTTTATCTAGTCTATGATTTTTAGAATTCAGTATTGGTTTACTGGATATTATATTTTTTCCCATGTCATGCCCACAGCTATCTCCTCAGCATCCCACAGACAAGTCTATCTCACAGGAGTTAGTCACTATGGTGAACTTCCTCCATAATATCCTGACCCCCTTACGTATAGCTACCAGCCAGAATTTTTTCTACTGAAATTGAGTAGCAGTACTCAGAGCAAAATTTCTGAATCTGTTCTCAACTTGAAAGTTGCTGCTTCTGTCCCTTTTCCTGCCATAAAAAAAAAAAGTTTTTGAGTGCAGAAGTTTGTTTGCCCTTCTCTTGACTACAACATTCAATCTATCAAGATGTTTTATTTCTCTACAAGTCTTGCTGTGGTAATCAGTCTCCCCTTGGAGATTTTTTTCCCCTCAAAAAAGGGGAAGGTATTACCATCAGCACATTTTATTGTATCTCAAAAAAGTAGTATTACAGTAACACAGACGTGAGTAGTACAATTTTCTTACAATCTCTACCATCTGTTTTAAAGTAAACACAACAGTTTGAGGCTGTTGCTAATATGTGGTTTCTTTCTGAGTTCTCTTCTGAAAAATAAATAATTTCCTTGAAACAAATCTGTGTATTACTGATATAATGAAGTAACACTTAGGCATAATGGCACCTATACGCTAAACATACCTTAGTTTTCCCAGAACACAGTCTGTTAGCCCTACTGGAATATTTGATACTTTATTCTGAGGAAGAATTTCACCCTCAAAATCTATTTGCATCATTCTCCTTGCAGCAGAAGTATCCATGACTCACTGTTGACACCAGTCAGTGGCATCATACAATAACCTTCCCGTGCTTCTAAACTGCTAGGACTGGCAGTGACTCACCAGCAACTTTACCCAGGCCAAGATTTCCCGTGATACAGGCTGCTGTGCGCACCACTTATTCAGCAGCCTGCTTACCTTCTCAGTTTCACACATCGAACATCTACAGCCAGGTAATAAAGGTGATGCCCCATATCTTGCCTCTATTACATAAGAGTAACTATTTACTCAATTCAAACAAAAGCTTTGGCTACATTCTAATACTACTAAAATAAATGCAAAATGTGATTCAAATCTTCAAAAAGAGTAAGCCATTTATGGAACCTCTTACTTCTCTCCTTCCCCCATAGCAAAATCTGTATTAGGGATCAGAGCTAGAAAGCAAACACTTGTCTTAACCAACTGCATTTAAGGTTTTCAATGAAAAGTTTCAAGGAGTTTCAACTTCTTATTGGTTTGTCTGCTCTAAAGACATTTTCACCGAGATGAATATATCATGAACAATAAGTCACTAAAAATAAACAACTGAGCTGCTACAGTGCCTTAAATGAAGAAGTATTCTTGGTAAGTGATTTTAGGAGAAAAAAAAATACAATTACAAAAAATTAGCCTGACAGAAAAATTCTCTTTATTTCTTAAGAAAAAGTTAACACAAGACCCTTGACTCCCTCACAACCAGCAGATGGCTGATTTAATGATGTAAAATAAATAGATAACAGCCGAGTAATGAATCCAAAGCTGAACCAATTACTCCATTGATCCACTGAATCCATTTACTCACATACATAGCAGAGTTCAGAAGGCAACACTAAAATTTATGAAGAAAAAACCTTTTCCTTTCCCAAGACACAAATAATAACTCTAAAATAACTTCAAAATAAAGTCACTTCCTATAAATTAGTGTAGAAAAAAATATATTGACAAAGAAAGATTTATTTAAAAAATCCAGTTTTAAAAATTAAACAAATTAAAAGATGCCTTTGACAAAAATAAGAAACTTCAGAGGCAGTTGTCTTACATGAGTAAAGGCATCCTCCAATATCCTCTCAGTTCCTGTTTACCTACCAAATCTTAAGAAACAAAGTCCTACATACATATGCTTCAACCTCATCATATATTTTAGAAACATTTGTAATATAAGCACATTGTCCATGTTGATCTAGTACTCCCCATTGGCAAGACTGGTTATAACTCAAAGGAACAAAAAAGTTCAGAAAAAGCCAAATGTTTAGAAACCAGTTTCTTGATTTCAGTATCAAAATCAACCCTAGAAACTATAGATAAAGCTCCTTACTCTTATGGGAAGTACGAAAAGAAGTTCATGTGTAAGTCCAGAAAGGATGAAACCCAGCATTTCCAACAAACTTACCTCTTTTTTCAAGGAGCTTGATTATACTGGAAAACCAACAAGAAACATTAGCCTGACACTGGACTTCCTAATTCTGGCTGGTATAGAAGCTTCCCTGAAGAAATCTCCTCAGCCTTAGTCCTGCCACTCTTGCATGGTAGATTTCAGTAACCCCTCTTTTATGTACAATGAGTCTAGTAACTACACAATGTGGCCAGTAAGAAGAGAGATAGCCAGATCATATATTTCCATCTATTTATGGAAGAATGATCCAAGACAACTGCCTATACGCATTTTAAGAGAAGAAACATCGTCATCCTCAAAGCTAAGCCCTCAGCTGAGTGTTGAATGAGTATAAAGACATGAGTTCAAAATTCCTCTACTTGATTCTGTCTTATCAGGAAAGAGGTAAAGGCTAAAACATCATGCTGCTCCTTGCTAGGAACACTGTATCAATACTAAAAATTTTAATAGTTACACCTTTTACTAGTGAGAACTTTCTTATGTCCTTGCCAACACAGCTCTGCATGTAAAGTTTAAAAGGTGACTAATCACTACTAGCAATTTTTTGCACTGAAGCACTGTCTGAAGCACTCAAGGCAGAGACTGTTAACCCTAACAGAACGTCATAAGTACATGCCCAAGCCCTCCATTTCCACCACTTGTTTTATGAAGGACCTCCACACTCCTCCCCAGCCACCACTTTCTCCTCAACCACATGGATATCCTATTTTAAAGAGATAATGTAAAAATAAGATAAGGGTTCCACAGAAGTAGGTAAGACATACAGGAGGTGAACATAAACACAGACCGAACATGTCAAATAACCCCCATTCATAACATTCTTGTTTTCTTTAAATGATTGTCCATATGTATCATCACACCACAGATGACTGCATGCAGTACCTGCCTATTGAATGGATTATCAGAGAACCCAAAGACTGTGGATAGTTAGAAACTTTTCTGTTGGTTGGACACTTCAGTTAGTGTCATGCTTAACAAACATATGAATGGAAGCCCACTTGCAACTCTGTGGGTCTCGCAAAGGATAATTTCACTGAAATGCTAAAGAGAGAGTTTGTTCCCAAACTAGAAGTTTCCCCCTCTGCTCTAAGATGTCCTAGTGACCTAGAAGAACAGACTCTGAGAAGAAATTGTCAAACCCAGAATCTTGCCATGAAGGAAACAACAACCAAAAGAAGCGACATGTTTTCAGGAAGGCCAAGTTATATATAAATAAGATGATGAAGCTCATTAGGAGGTAGCCTGTGTAATGCTGTCTTTGGTAAGGATGAACGGGATATTTTGAAAACAGGCAAAGGACAATCCTCCACAAAAAACGCAACTTAAGCCACACAGGCTACAGGCTTCAGATACATACAAAGTTCAACTGTATACTGAAGGAAGGATGCAGTGGGGAAAAGAGTGTCAGTTCTCAAGTGCCTGAACTTCTACAGTCCTGGCTGCTGATGTAACAGCTATTAAGGTATCCTTTTCTGTGGACAGATAAAGAGAGGAAGGCCATAACCTCAAACAGTTAGTCTATTGTTAATATTTGTTTCATGATCCATTGTGGGTTTGTGTCACGGACCTGTGGTATCCACAAATGAGTAGCACAAGATGACAACTTCTTTCAAAGAAAAATATCAAAGATTATTTATTTACTCCAAGCCTACTGGTATTTCATAGCTGAATTCCATCTGGATGGCAATCAAGGGTCAGTAATCAGCTACATTCATTTAGCATGCTTTAGATATTTGTATCAAATACGTTTGCTAACAAATAGATTGAATTTAAAAAGAAAAAAAAAGTTCAGGGCATGGCGACATTTACCAGGTGCCAAATCTCCAAAATACATGTAGGGAGGAGTACCTCTTGCTGAGTTAATCAGTTGATCAACCAATCCAGAAGAAGAGACATCTGTTCTAAAAAGCAACACTTACATCCTCAGGAAAATGAATGGTGCTTATTTTAGTTAGAACAGTGTAAGTTCTAAAGAAGTTCTAAATAAATTTCTGAATGAAAGAATCAACAAAGGGAAAATTTCAATCTGTATGGACAGCACAGACTTCTACAAGGCAATCAATTATAAAAACTAATGCTACGCCAAGATGAATTGTGCACACAAACTGAAGCACCAGGTAGGCAGGGACAGACTACCCAACGAAGCACATCTCACCAAGAGGTAAGTCTTCAACGTACCAGCTGGATGTCTTGGCAAATGAGATGTAGGGTGGAAGAGCTTTGAGATTCAGTTTTGGCATAAACAGAATAAGAAGGTTGCTCTTCCAATTCTGTGCACTGCTCTTTCATAAGACATTTATAATGGTGTTATTTCATATTTATTCACAGCATTTACTTACTTTTAATGAAGTATTTTTGAAGTGTGTCTTAGAGGTAGCTTAGTTACAGATCACTCCTCACTTTAAGGCTGCAACAAATTGGTTAACAGAACACTATGTTATGTAGGAATTTAAGTTGTATTGAGCTCTTAGCACACTGCTCTGAGCATACAAATGACAACTACTCTCACAGAACATGCATGTATAATTATGGTAGAGGGCTGGAAGAAAAATCTTCCACTGAGCAGTGATTGCAATGAAGGCTCTCCAGCAAGTAACACAGCACTGAAGAACCCACCTAAACAGACACTGAAACTCCCTGAGAGGTGTTCAGAAAGACTGTGAAAGAACACTTTTACAAAAGAATGAAAGAAAACTGAAGTTCTAAAATGGCTGTTAAAACAACCTGGAGGAAGCTAACAGGCTAATGCTCTTGAGATCGACTTTAAAATCACACAGAGAAGGACTTTCTGAATAACAACAGACCTGCCCAGAAACCCAAAGTAAACCTTACCACCTCACGTTACCACTAACATATGTATGCTTTCCTCATATTCATAAAGAAGAAAGAAGGAGTCTCTCTGGAATTCTGAGACAATCCTACTATTATCTTGAGCAGACACACTATGAGATGCAGATGTCCCAACTTTGCCCAGATTTCTTGCACTCCAAGCTCCTGAAAAGTAAAGCTGTTCATAAAAGCAACAGTCAAGACATCTGCATGAAGAGACGAAGGTTCCAAATCCATGAGTATCTCATTCATGCCAATACAGCTGAAAACACATCAGACACATGGGGTTGTTGTGACCCAAGTGCACGACCTGACACTTAGCCTTATTAAATCTCATACAATTGGCCTCGGTCCATCGATCCAGCCTGCCCAGATGCCTCTGTAGAGTCTTCCTACCCTCCAGCAGATCAACACTCCCACCCAACTTGGTGTTGTCTGCAAAAACTTGTCACAACAGATCCATCAAGTAGTCTAAACAGACATAATAGAGGATACAGGCATCCCCCAAGTCCAGGACATACAGGAGAAATGGTCTTTATTATTTAATGATGTCATCAACTCAGGTAGGAAAAGCTGATACAGGCACAGAATAATATTCTCTGACCCACCTCTTGGGCTTGCTCATGTACAGCAAGAGATATGAAGGTTTTCAAAGACTGGTGGCTGAAGTAGCAAGCTTCAAGCACCCAAAGCATCAAGAACAGAACAGGAGAAGTTCAGCCATTTACAGAGGCCTAGCAACCAGGCAGTTGTTTTCTACCTGCACAACACCGTATTACTTCATTCAAGATGACTGGAAGCAAAGATCTAAATAGATAATAAGAGAATCGAGTGAAATATCTAGGTCTTTCGTGAAAGGAAAACCCCAGTGCTCCAGAGCATAGGATAGTCTATAGAAGGCAGCTGACATGCAATGGGAAGCCACTACTTGGCAAAAGTAGCAGCTTTATGCTTTCTATCATCCTTCCTCTGTAGCAGCCATAAATGGAGCTGAAGTCTTTCAAGAAGAAACGGATTGTCTCTTGGTGCCCTGGAAGTGAGCAGGTCTTTGGAACAAGACTGTATGGAAAGACTGTCAAAGGACTAACTTATGCTAAACTCATTGTCTACAGATTGGAGAAGAAATCAGAGTTGAATGTTTATGTGGATCTCAAACATTCAAGATCACTCTGATTCAAGGCCAAAGCTGATGGATGCATCCAGCAAATAATTAAGTAGTCTCTCCTTTCCTTGAAAGGCATTAAACTTGAAGCTTTTGTAAACCAAACATTTCCTCAGGGATTTGGTCTTCCAAGAACACATAAGCATTTGGCACTCCTGCTGGGCAAGGGCATAATGGATGCCATTTAAAATATGTCAGCTTCAGGAAATGAGGCAGACACATGAAAGGAAAGCAAAGAGAAAGAATTGCTTGAAACCAGCTAAAAGGCATAAAAACAAAGTCTACGCAATGCAAGCTGTTGCTCAGCCCTGTGCCACTAAAGATATTGTGTCAGCTGTGTGTGTGCTTGAGAGATGCACTACCAGTTTCTTTTATACTTTACAGATCCATAAAAAATTTGGTCAGAACTTAGTCCAATCTCCCACTTAAAGCAGGGCTAGTAGCAACACTAGATCAGGCCACCTCCTCCGAAATATTTATCCTTGTGCCATAACCTGTGAATTAGCAACCTCATACATATTTCAAACCTTGACATATGCCAATACATTTTTCCTTTTAGTTTTACTTAAACAGAAAATAACTTGTGTGTGTCATTTGTGCAAAGACAGACAAAAATTTCAGTCTTGCTCATATACACACGCAGTAACTCAAGCTAGAAATCCAAATCCTGTATGTACTGCTTATATGTAATAATATCAACCAGAGTGTATCTCTGTTCGATAAGAACTGTTCAAGGTAATTGTGATAAATTAAAGCTTTGTCCTACACACCTGTATTACAAAAGCCTGTAAGATAGCAGAACTGCCTCCATCTTAAAAAAGCAAAAATTCCCACATATTATAAACAGTAAGAAAGTAATAAAACATTAGAATACCAAGTATTTGGATTCAGTTACTTTTCTACCTCAGTATTTTTCACAATTTATCTTGATTAAAATTAAACCAGTGTAAGAAAAAGGAGCAAAGATAGTACATGGTAAAATATTCACAAAACCCTAGCAACAGCAGTATCCAAGTCAAAAAAAAAAAAACCAGAAAAAAAAATCAGTTAATAAAGATTTATGCTTTCTAGACCACAACAACGCTGCACTTTTCACCAAAGATCAATAGCACCACATCTTTCAATGCACCATCTCCTACTTCTGCAAAGGCCTCTGCACTCCCTCAGGCAACCTCATTTCCTTTTCTTTTTATCTGTTCAGAACACCAACCAACTTCTATGCAATGGAAAACAGAAACCAGCTTAGCAAAAGACAGGTTTAACCAACCTAACAGGCAAGAGCTGAAAGGTTAAAAAAAAAAAACCTTTAGTTTGCTACAATAATGATCAGCAGTGTTGGGATTTGTAGGAATGTATTTGCCCATAAACAAGGCAGTGCAAAAGGAAAGTTATACAAGCATCAACTCTGAGAGCCAAATAATTTTAAAAGAAATCAGAAAAGATCTTTGGTTTCCTTCAACTATCATTTTAAACTACTTGTTACAGATTCATATAAGGTGCCTAAGACCTTGCTGCCCCCTCTCTCTCTCCTACCAAACTGCTTTTCAAGAAAAGTTTTTATATGGCAAGTGAACCAAATGAGTTTGTAATGTGGCACAGTAGACAAATAAAAACTAGCGGGCCAGGCTGTACACAGCTATTTACAGCAGCTATTGAGGACAGTATACTTTATACCACTAACTTTTTTTTAAAAATCTGGCAGACCAGACTTAGAGTACAAATAGGATGAAACTGGTCTCAAGGCAGCTGCTTACTAATCAAAGGTGAATATTCTCTGTGCATAAATCCCATTAGGAAGAAGTTAATTAGTAAGCAATAAGCAGTTAAAAACACATACAACATATTGTTCCATTCTGAGAGGGGTCTGACTCCCATCATCACTGTAACCCTCAAGAAAAACATTACTTTTTAAAAGTTCGGAACATTTCTTCTGAGACATGTTGTGCGCAAGGAAGCTGATCTACCCAGTGAATGCACATTCATAGCAGTAATGGCTCTGAGTAATGCCGTGTAGATAGGCATTTGTTACTACTTCCTTAGTCTTTTTACACCATCAATTGTTTTTCCGATATATCCCTTCTCAGAGTTCTTTAACTCTTCACCCGTTTCTCACACACATACATAAGAACAAAATTCACATATATATGTGAATAAAAAATAAAAATAAAACCCATGTAGATTAACAATATCGTTCAAGAAGAACAATGATGTCTCAACACATGTTGAATTTCCAGTGTTTTTATTAGGTAGGTATACGTCAGGCATTTTTTCTAAGGCGAGACAGAAACTGAGAGCCTTAATTTCTCCTGACCTCATCCAGGAGGCATGAAGCTTTATTTCTTCCACAGCTTATGCAAAGGAAGTAGCAGTTAAAGAAGTATTCCATTTTTTTTCCACCAACAGAAATGACAAGAGCACTTTGTTGGGACTCATTTGCCTATAAGACTAACTTAGAATTACTGCCTGTGGTACTTTTGAGTCCAATTCTGTGAGATTAAGTACTTGGTTGATGGGATTTTTTTAGTATTATTTTTGATGTTTTTCAAAAAACAAACTCACAGCTTCAATTCTAACCCCAGCAAGCTAGTGCCTGAATTTCAGCAGCTGCATACTCCCCCACCTACAAACACAAAAAAGACATTATCAGTTTCTTTGCACATAGATCTTCTGAAACGTACAGTTACTGAAGCTGCCTGGGATTGCAGGTGGCAGCTTTTCAGCCTACCACTCAGACTGCCACACTTAGTGGTAAGCTAGGAAAATGCCTGTACATTAAAAAGCGGAACAAAATTTAATTTGTTCATGAATTAAAAATGCCATTCACAGCCAAATCACACAAACACAGGGGAGACCACATGCCCTAAAGACCTCATTCAAAAGCCACACAACACATGTCTCTATTTCTCTTCTGTTGTCTAACCGGGTTAGAGACACACAAGTCAGGATAGGAAGGAAAGCTTTTGATCACTTGCCTATCAGCAGCTAATCTTTAACATGTGGTCAGTTTATCTCTAACTTATCAGAGAAAGAAGGTAACAGATGAAAAGTTTGGACATTTTGTTTAACATTTAGTTCTGTAATAGCAATTGAAGTGTCACTTCACAATTCACTGATTTAAATGTCACTATTTAAAAAGCACATGGATATTCTGAAATGTGTATAATTCATAAAGATTTATCTAGTATGTGAAAACTAGGCCTCAGTATAAACAATTTTAATTACCTACATGTCCATTAATCATTACTTTTTTGCTGTTTTTTGTTAATTATTGCTGTTTATAAGCACATCTCTCCTTTCCCTCATTTTCTACCAAGTTGGTAGAGCAAGCGTGACATGAAAGAAACATTAACTTTTAGGTCACTCTGTCATACTTAGCAGTTAAAAGTAATGGTATGAGCACTAAGAAGTGAAAATAACTCAGGCTCCTGAAATGACGCTAAGACATAACTGTGTGCATCAGTCCATTTTCAGTGGGTACTTGCATTTAATAACACCCAAAGAGCACTCTTGACTCATCCATATCTGTGGAACACACTTTGATTAAGTTGTTATGAAAACATGTTCTACCACTCTCCCAACCATGAGTTCCTCTCACATAAAGGTATCCATACAGGTAAAAGAGCGGCAGCTAAAATTTCAAACAGAGCTTCGGCACGCAGCATTATTCGACAGCTATGAAACATAATTACAGAGGCAACTGCTGAAAGAAGTGCTCCTGTTCAGTTAAATACCAGCATCAGACTAACAGATAATCCATTTTCCAGACTGTAATGAACAAATATCCTTAGAAAAGCCTCTGCTCTGACTATGTAGCCGTTGAAATATTACTGTTGTTTTGTGAATTATCTGGTAAACACTTAATGGCATTCAAAGCTCACACGTTTACTTTTTCTGCCACTTTGAGTATAAATTGTCACTATATTTTACTTTTTCAAGTTTGATATCCTTACACAATAAAATGAGACACATAGGTCAGGGATTTTTCATTGCTGCTAAACCTAACACAGATCTTTAATTTTTAAGTCTTGAATAGCAAAACTCACACATAAAGCTAAAGTATTACAGAATTAGTAAGTCAGCCCGAACTGGACAAAGGGAAATGTATATCCACAAAGTTGCCTCTGATTGACCTCCTTAGAGGTATCTGAACAATATCCCAAATATAATAGAGCAGAGATTATACTTTTAGTCTCAAATTTTCAATCAGCATCTTGAATGCTGTGAAACATTTAGTAAATAAGATATCAATGTTATTTTTCTAAGAGCTCATATATGTCTCTGAGGAGATTAAACAAGGAGCTAAGTTCTCTGTACATCTGAAACTTAAAATAATACCTGAAAATGATTTGCTAAATAAGGTTTTCTTCTTGCAATATAATTTTAAAGATCCAAAGCAACATCCAGTAGCATACTGTTTATTTTCAGGATGGTCAATTTCTACCACAGAATTTTTATTTCTTTTAATATTTCAGACATGTCTCTGAATTCAAACAACAAAGCTGCCCAGCCCAGCTAAATATAACATATAACAACATTTTATTTATACTGATAAACTGCAAAAATGAAAGTAACAATAAAGTCACTGTTACTTCAGAATACAACATATGGATCACAGGATTCTGTAGTTTCTCACTACAGATGTGCCATCTCTTAGAAAATGCTTAATTTTGCTCAGTTACAGATCGGTCAATTAACTGCTCACAAAATAAGTGTTTTACTTGTGGTTACCATTAGTTTATCAACAATACTTTGCAACTGCTTCTCAAATCTTTTCCTGTTTTATAAGAGCTCAACAAAATCACAAGTGGCATGGAGAAGATGAATACAGAACAGCTATTCATCGTTTTTTGCAATACAAGAATCAACCAGCGTCACATAAAATTATTAGCTAGTAGGTTACAAAAAATACCAAATCAGGTGAAATAGAAACTGCGGTACGCGTTGTCACAAACTGACACCAGAAATTTACCCAAATTCTTTCATGACAATCAGTAACAGCAATATCTACCTAAACACAAAATACACCAAATGAAGACAAAATGGGTCTACTTTTTAAGCTACATACAAACATTTCTATCTTTTGCAAGGGTAAGTCACAACAGAACTTTAAGAATAACAACCTACATAATAAGAAAGCAAGAATTTCTAAGATAAAATAACTCCAGTACACAGATAGTATCTGCTAGCCTGATTATCTAAAGCATTTTTTTAAATGTAAAGTTCATAATGAATCATCTAAATGTTTAACAGCATATTAGAAGAAAAACAGTGGTTAAACACATTTCAGTTGTAGGGATATGGCCATTACACTAAAATCAACCAAAGATGACATTAGCACAAAAAAGAATATTGTTTGTTAAATCAGAAACCAATTAATCAGTTTCTTACTAAAACATCAAAGATTTCATTAAGCATGAAGACGAAAGGTACAAAGAAATCCACATCAGGCTTAACACAACTTATTTCCATCTTATTTTAAAGTGTTTATTTTAAAAAAATATTTCCATTACATGCATCAATAACAATTAAATTAATTACTAGTTTATTTTCCAGGGCAGGGAGGTACTGCGCTGCTTTTCAGAGACTAAATTCATTATTCTTTATATAGTTCCAGATTCTGCCTTTTTACATTTGCTTGATCATATCAACTTATTCCATTATTTCATCACGACAATATTGTTTGCAGCAAAATCACTCCTACATAGCCTGAGTCAGGCAGACAATAAGCATCAAAAGTATTTTAGAAGTAGAACCTGTATGAGTTCAGCCACTAAGTAGTTCATCAAAAACACGTCAGATTGAGAAAGCAGAAAGCAACATTACCGTCTAATAATAAAGTATTCATCATCAGTTAGTAGTAAGATTTAGTCCAGCACTCCCTTTCCCACATTTCCAGAGTATTATTAAGGAATGAGAAATACATGAAGTTGCAGTTATAACTGTATCAGGTGCAAGTGTTCAGGCACTGGCAGACAGGGGCTCGAGGGGACTCTGTGGGAGCAAGCCAGGGGCTGCCCCATGCCGGACACCCAGCTCCAGCAGCAACACAACAGATCCACTGCAGGACACAGCTGAACCCCTCAGCCATGTGTGGGGGGCTTTAGTGAAAACACATTTAAGAAAGGGCAGAAAACACCAGAAGAGGAGGGAACAACAGAGGGAATGAGAGAATAATAAGGTCAGAGGAAGAAGAGGAGGAGGAGGAGGAAGAGAACATGCTCCATGTCGAAGGAGGGACACTGCCAAAGGGATAGCAGCCTGTGGAGGACCTGCACCGCAGCAAAGCAAAAGAAAAACAAGGAGCAGCAGAAAAACTGCTACGCCCTGACTCCAACACCCTGCACTGCCATGTGCCTCACTTAAGGGACTGAGTGTACCCCGCGGTAGTAACAAGGGGGGAGGAGAGGTGTCTGGAGTGAAGCTGAGCCTGGGAAAGGAGGAGGGATGATTTTCCCCAAGTGTTTTAATGTTTGCCTTTTTTGTTTCCCAGTAATTAAATATTTATGTTAATTTGCAATAAATTAAGTTAAATTCCCCAAGTTGAGTCTGCTTTACCCATGACAGTAACTGGTTAGTGATTTTCCTGTCTTTATTTCAACCCTGGGGCTTTCTTGCCCCTGTTGTCCCTATTCACTCCCCATGCCGCTGGGGCAGGGAGCGCAGGAGCAGCTGTGTGGGTGCCTGGCTGCCAACCCACCACAGGGACATTGTAACACTATAATGAGAAAATGTAACAATAACATTGTTATATTTGACCCAATTTTCACATGGGTGACACTTACTATCCTTAAAATTGTGTTAATTTATTACCAAAAGTATTGCCATTAAAGCTGTGATATCCTTCAGTGGAGAAACTGAATACCAGCTAACCCGGCGTGCTTGTAGTCACTTAGCAAGAAATCTTCATTTCCCTGAGCCATGACTCCAAGGACCTGAACATTTACATTCTAATTTATTCATAGTAAATGCAGAGCATAAGCTGTACGCATGTCAAAAAGTGCGGGCGACAAACATCTCCAAACATCTCACATGTCCACTAGTGAACTAAATCTGTTCACTAGTTTAAACTGACTAGTTAGTATAAATAATGGAACAGTAATTGGGCAGCTTTACGTTTCCACCATCTTGGCATAGGCTTCAACCAGTGACATAAACATACAAGTACCTCGTTTCTAAGTTTTCTTTAATAGCTTTATAGTTTGTGAAATAAAAAGCTATAACTACACCAGAGCAAAATTCTAGCAAACTAAAGTGTCACTCGTTTAACATCTACACGGATGTCATGGTTTGAGCCCAGTCAGCAACAAAGAACCACACGGCTGCTCACTCACTCCACCCCCACACACCAAGATGAGGAGAAAATATAAGGAAGCCTGGTGGGTCAAGACACGGACAGGGAGGATTCACTCACCAGTTACGGTCACAGGCAAAACAGACTCAGCTTGAGGAAAAAATTCAATTTAATCAGTCATTAATCAAAACAGGGCAGGATAACGAGGTGCGAAAGCCAGATCTTAAAACCAAAGACCTTCCCCCCTCCTCCCCACCCCCGTTCCCGTGCTCAAGTCCCCTCGCTCCCGCTGCCTCTCCCTCCGACCCCATGTCAGCAGTGCAGGCGGACAGGGAATGTGGGGTGCAGTCAGTTCACCAGAGATTGTCTCTGCTGCTCCTTCCTCCTCAGGCAGGGAGGGCTCCTCACACGCTTCCGCTGCTACAGCGCAGGGCCCCTCCCACGGCAGACAGTCCCTCACAAACCCTCTGACATGAGTCCTTCCAGTGCAGTGCAGTCCCTCAGGAACGCACTGACCCGGCGCAGGCTGCCCACAGAGTCACGTTCTGCTTCGGGAGCATGCACCTCCCTTGGTGTGGGGTCCTCTACGGGCAGCAGATCCCTCTCTGCTCCACCGTGGTCCTTCACAGGCTGCAGGTCCATCTCTGCCTTGCCATGGTCCTTCACGGGCTGCTACACCATGATCCTCCGTGGGCTGCAGGGGCACAGCCTGCCCTCTCCCCGTGGGCTGCAGGGGAATTTCCACTCCAGCCGCCTCCTCCCCCTCCTTCCTCACTGACTCCCAGTATCTGCATAGGTGTTTTCCTCACATCCCCCTCCTCCCTCTGCTGCAGGTCTCAACAGCCATTTCTTTGTCCTGTCCCCTTTCTTAAATATCACAGAGGCACATCTATTGTCTCTACATGGCCTGACCTCACCCCAAGGAGCTGGTGGAGCATCGAGCAGCTTCTGACAGGGGCCACCTGCCCACGTAGCCCCTTCCCCTGCTACCAAAGCCCCGCCACATAGACCCAACACAACTGAGTACTATGAACGTAAGGACAAATTCAACTTTTATGTAAAGTCAACGAAAAATGTTGTTTACCACTAGTTTGTTTTGAGAGAATTGGTCTTTATGTCCAGGCACACTGTGGGTATGCATACATCACTAAAATTGGAAGTCAAGGTTTACTGCATTGTAACAAGAAAGGACACGCACAGATTTTGCAAGTACAGATACGGAGAATCATACAATAATATAGGCTGGAAGGGACACCTGGAATTTACCTAATCCAATCTCCTGAGCAAAGCAGGGGCAATGAAATCAGTTTGTTCAGCAGCTTACAAAATCAAGCTCTGAACATCTCCAGGACTGGAGATGCTGATAAACCTCTTAGAGTGTTTAATTACTCTAATGGTGAAAATGTTGTTCCTTGTGAATAACAAGAACAAACTCCCCTTGTTGCAACTTGTGGTCGTTGCCCCTTCTCTTCTACTGCACATTTCTGAGAAGTCCACCTTCATCTTCTTCACACCTTCCCATTAGGTAGCTGAGGACCACAATAAGATGCCCTGAGCCTTATTTTCTCCATACAAAGCAAAAACAGTTCTTTCATCCTCTCCTCACACACCATATCTTCCAGTCCCCTAATCATTTCGGGTACCTGCTAGACTCACTCCAGAACATCAGTATCTATCTTGTACTGCAAAGCTGAAAACTGGATACGGTACTGTAGATGTGGTCTCAAGTGCTGAACAGAAGGAATGATTGCTCACCCTAATAAGCTGACTATACTCTTGCTAATATAGGACATTACACAGTTGGCCTTCTACACCGCAAGGGCACACTGCTGATCCATATTCGCTTTGGTGTCCACCAGGAGCCTAGGACTCTTGATTGGAAAGCTGCTTTGTAGCCATTTAGCCCCAGACTGAGTGGAGTGGGTTTTCCTGTTACATGTGCAGGACTTTGTGAGGTTCCCATCATGCCATTTTTCCAGCCTGTTGAGGTCCCTCCAAATAGCTCTCCTGCCCTTTGGCACATCAGCTGCTCCACACAATGTGATAGCTGCAAATCTGCTGAAAGCATACTCCATCCTGTTGTCCAGGTCATTAATACAGACATTGAACAATACTGACCCAAGTATGGCCAATGAAGAACACTGCTAGTAACCAAACATCAGTTAGATTTTGTGCTGCTGCTGCTTCCGACCACTCTTTGAGCCTGGCAGTCCAGCTGTACAAGTGCACTTACCTGGTGCATATTTTGACAATTTCACAATAAGGATACTATGGGAGACCACGTCAAAGGCCTCGCTAGAGTCCACATAAATGTCCACTGCAGTCCCTTCATCCACTAGGCCAGTTATCTCACCACGGAAGGTCATCTGGTTGGTCAGGCATGATTTGCTCTTGGTAAAACTATGCAAGGTGCTCCCAGTCACTTTCTTGTCCTACACAAGCATGTACGTAACAACCACAAGAATCTGCTATGTAATCTTTCCAGAGACTAAGTAACCTACAGTTACCTGTATCTTCTCTCTTGCCCACCTTGCATATAGGCATGGTATTTGCCTTTTCCAGTTACCAGACAGTTCCAGTTACCCCTCTCACTCATTTCAAAGTGCAAAAAAGGTGATAGCAAGACAGGATACAGTTGGATAGAATACAGGTATGCAAATAAGATACAGATTATTTAGAAGGTGGTATAGGGTACAACATACCGTATACCCCTCATTCCAAATCTCAAAATTTTCAGGTCCCGAACCAAGATCAAAGGGAAGCTAATGCCTACATACACATCATCTACTTACAGATGAGTGAATCTCTTTTCTGCTTTGAATGATAGTCCACACAATTCCCACTGATTAAATAGGTAGGAATGTCAAAATATCCACCAGTGTCTTTCATGTTGCACCAACCCCTTCTTGTAGGACAATATACATCAGATAAAACACTCATAGGTCTTGACAGGTAGACATCTGACTTTTACGTGTCAGAAGCACTAGTTCTAATATTGATTCTCTGTCCACCGAGGAGATTGGGATTCTACACCTTCTTGACATAAAACATGGTGGTAGTGGTGTTTATGTCTAACATCAGATAGGTCTACATACAGTAGTAGTCAAGCATGAACGATATGTAGAAGATTACTGATCCTATGTCACTGACTTTCGATTGTGAGGCCCTGGAGAATAAAACAATAGCAAACTAACAATAAAGGCAGAATAAAATCAGCCGTTTCCCTTTTAGGAACTCATGCCATTAAGGATATCATCCCCTCCAAAGACAGGTTGACAACTCAGCAATCCCAGTAAAGATATTTGTTGTTACAGAGTGGCTGGAGGAAAACACACTGACTTGATAAGTGGTAATCCTGAACAATGAAGAATTGCAGATACTGTCTTAGCATAACTTTGATCATTATACAGCAATAAACATCTTGGAAGCTCAGAGATTAACCAATCCAGGGACCGTACTATCAGTGGCAATATTATCATTATGAACTTGAAATGCAAGTGAGAGGTACTCAATTCTCTTAAAATGAGGATAGAAATCCATTTTGGATTTTCTTTCCAATATCTGAAAACACCACAAACACCCTTCCCTTAGAGCAGTTGTGAAGGGAGACGTTTTAATTTCTCAAGCAATGGCTGAGAAAAAAAAAAAAATCTTTCAAATCCCATCTCATCTCTTGAGAAAGGTCCCCAGGGGTGCACAACGCAAGGGTCTGAAACTACACAATAACTTTATAGCCTTAGAAATACACTCTATCTGCTGAGCAAACCCTTTATAAAAATGGTCTAATTTCTTAAAGCAAAAGCCTCTTTCCCGAACAGGGATTATAACTGGGCAGGGGGGTGGGCAGGAGGGAAGAAAGAGGAAATTGTATCTTTTGGATACATCAAACTTGCTACTTTAATACAAAAAGCTCAGAAGATCAAGCATTTCCACCATTAGAAGCTCTGGCACTAAAATATAAATTCTTGGCAGAAACAAGCAAAGTTCCGCAGTGTCAAAAAACAGTATGATCTCAGTACCAAAGGGAAGGGAGAAAGTAGGCTCTTTGAACAGATTCACTAAGCTAAACTGTTGAGAGCAACTCAGAGACACAACTATTCAAGCAGGTGCAGACAGGTATGGGCAATATAGTGTGGGAGGTGTGATTGCAACAGTGTGTTTGTACCTGAGTGCTAATGGTACATGAGTATCAAGAACACAAAAGCGAGCTATCACTTGAACAAATGAAAGACTATGAACGCAAAGGGAATTCAGACATGCAAGAAAGAACAACAAAACTTGTATGAGGAAGCTGAGTAAAAGAACCAAAACCGCTTACCTACAAACCAATTTCACCAATATACGGTGGAACTATGAAGGGGAAAATCCAAAATGAGAAAGCCAGGTAGCGATGAAAACATACAACTGATTTAACAGAGACATGCTAAATAGATTTAAAGTATTTAAAGTAAATGTGTGCTTTTATATATACACATATGCATATACAAACACACATACAAAGATATTTAATAGAAAATAAACAGAAAAATGTCCTGACACACCCTAAAGACAAAGTTTGAGTTTGTGAGTTTGAGACTCACAAAGGAAGTTAAAAGGTAGCAGCAAATGCCTTTAAAGCCTGAAAATAAGACAGGAGGGGAAAAATAAAATATTATCATGCCAGCAGTTCCTCATCAACACCAGGATTTCCAGATGCAGATGAATGCTTGATTTGGGAAGCTGAAGATAGCCATATAAATAAATGAAGGTCAAGTGACCAAATAAAGATCTTCCACAGCATAAAATCAGGAAAGGTATAATACTTGCAAGGTAGTTACGCTAACTAACATTTTACAAGATTTTTATGAGGAAACTAAATCAACCGGGACTCCAAATTAGTGGCGAAAGATGAAAAAAAGTTGGATTGCTTGCTGGATATTTACTTTACAAACTTTGAAAGTGTTTATGATAGCATGATTACTTTAATTATCTGGAAAGTAATGGGAGACTGCTGAAATCTGTAATGACCTATTAATGCATAAGTCTTCTGTAATAAACCTGAATACTCAAAACTCGGTGACAGCACTCACTCTCAGGTATGCCTAGGTGTACTGGGTTTACATGGCAAGCTTTTGGTAGCTGGGGGCTGCAGGAGTGGCCTCTGAGAAGTGATCAGGAGTTGCACTCACGTCAGACAGGCAAAAGAGCCAGGAAGGAATGAGTAAAGTTGGGCCTCAGAAGAAGAGGGGCAGGAAGGTGTTTTTCAGTTTTGTCTTCATTTCACCAGCCTACTGTATCTTTAATCGGCAAAAAATTAAATTAATTTTCCCCAAGTTGAGTATGCTTTGCCCATGACAGTAACTGGTAAGCGATCTCCCTGTCTTTATCTCAACCACAAGCTTTTTAATCTTATTTTGTCTCCCCTGTCCTTTTGAGGAGGGAGAACAAAAGAGCAGCTTGGCCAGCATCTGACAGCTGACGAAGGTCAGCTCACGACAAGAGGTTGTTAAAAAAGGGTTTCTTTCACTATGCTTGTTCTAGCAGCATCAGGATGAAGTAAGAAAACCGATTACAACTTAAAGGCAAGTCAGACTCAGTGTGGTTTATCCTGTTTGCTACAAGTTAAACACAGTTGCTATCTTCCACACTGCCCAGAGACAGCAAAGCATGATGAAGATGGCAAAGACTGGAATGGGAAGGCTGTGAAATTAGAAAGAAGGAAATAAAATTAGCTGAAAATAAGTGGGAAAATTAGATTATTTAGGCAAGAACAAGCCTAAAGGCTATTGACTGTGGCATTGTACAAGCTATCATCTTGGATGCATTGTGTGCATTCAAGGGCGCTGTGACAGGTTTATTTTCTAACACCTAGAAAGAATGCAGTAGCTGGGAAAACTCAAGCTAAATCAGTTTACCAAAAAATTAAAAAAATCTGAGTTAAAATCTAGATTTTCAACAGGATGTCATTTTTTAGCATAAGATTTACATCCTATGTAAAAAAGTTTGTAAAAAATCAGATCTTTAACTTTTAAACTCTGATCATAGATGTGCATTTTATAAATTGGTTAAACAGACAGTACATGAAGAACTTCAAAGTATAGATCAAAATAAAACAGCTAACTATACTCTGAAAAATTAACCTGTAAGACCAAATAAAACCCTCGGGGAACTTGGACAGCAAGACTATTGAAAAAGGTAACATGAAGATAGTCTGACCTGAATTGAAATTGAACAGTGAGCCAAAGGCAGAGCAGCTACAGAACTGTCATGCTGACTGAACACCCTTCTTGAAGTTAAAAAAGATAACATAAGGCTCACCACAAACTCTCATATAGATATGCCTACATGTTGATTAATATTTTAAATGTGCCATTACCATCTGTAACATAATAACTTCCCCCCTCAGAGACGTATTTAAAAATAAATGACAGCCATGAGCATCATTTCAGTGTTTTGAAACACAAAAACTTTGTACATAGGTGTTAACATTAAAATTATATAAAGAATTTGAGAAAAATACATCTAGTAAAGAAACTAATCAACATGTAAAAATAAATCTGCAATAGAACTAAAGCTAGTGAAAAGGCAAGAAACAAAACAAATCAAAGATAATGCTGTCTTGAACATAGGATTTGGAAAGGTAACAGTAATACTTTTATAAATAACCTTGGATTGTGTGGGAATACTGTCAAAAATGGATCTAATGCATCTGGACTATGACTCCTCTCTGGAAAGCCTTCATGCTTGATGAAGGAAAAAAACATAGTGCTAAAAACAGTACAATAGCAATTGCCATACCTGACACTCTTCCATTTTAGTTTTAATAGGGAAGGTGAGTATCAATGCCACTGTCTGTCGGGCCAGAAGAGAACAGTCTAGTCGCTGACGTACACAGCGCGTAAGCCTGAGCAGCTGCTACTCTCTCAGCGCTGGTACATCCAGTAAGAACACACCAGTAATACTCAATACAAAAGCAGACAGGTTCCAGTTTCAGCACCACCAATGTACTCAATATAGTTGTGGGGTGCAATGCTTTGGTTGTCCAAAAGTCCACTCAGTACTACTGTTTTTTATGCAGTGGTTTTGCAGCTAAATGTACACAAGAAGCCCAGTCACTGTGGAAGAAGAAAAGATCTTGGGTTACTATTAAGGTTTACACAACTGGAAAATTTGGGTCATGATTTAGGCTAGAAGCCTAAGTACACAAAATACATTATGTCAATCATGTTTCAAAACAGAATTATGACAGAGTAATTCAGGTTGGAAAGGACAGCAGGAGGTCATCTAGTTTAACCTCCTACCCAAGGCATAGTTATGTATGGGATTAAGCCAACTTGCTCAGGACTTCATCCAGTCAGATCTTGAAAACCTCCAAGGTTTTTCTTACATTCGATCAGAACCTCTCAGTTTGATTTATTTCCATTATTTCTCATCCTCCCACCACGTAGCATGCGAGAGCCTGGTTCCTCTTCTAAATAACTGCCTCATAGTATGGGAAGGCTGCTATTAGGTTCCCCCAAAGCCTCCCCTTCTCCAAGCTAAACAAGGCTCATTCCCTCAGCCTCTTCTCATACGGCCTGGGCTTCAGCCCATTAACCACTTTCATACCTCTCCAAGGAACTTGCTTATCAATGTATTTTTTGCACTGGGCAGCCAAAAGCTAGATAGAGTATTCCATATGTGGTTTAACAAGTGCCAAGCTGAAAGAGATAATCACTTCACAGGAAACTTCTTCACTGCCAGGGTACACCCCTGGCTCATTTTCAACTTGCTGTCCATCAGGCCCTCCAAATTCTTTTTGGAAGTAGAGCTGCTCCCCAACATGTCAGACCCTAGCCTCTATATTTCCAAGGGGCTCTTTATTCCCATTCATTCTTGTTGAATCTCATAAGCCTCCTGCCTGCTCGTTCCTCCAGACTAGGTCCTCTCTGCATGACAGCCCTGCCCTTGAGCATATCAACCACTCCCCTTAGTTTGGTGTCATCTGCCATTTGAATGTATCAAGGTTTAACGCTGG
>VZSC01018404.1:231289-245440 GCA_013398225.1 Steatornis caripensis | reverse complement strand
AAGAAAGTCAGCAGAAGCAAGCATCGACCTTGGTCTCCATAGGGACAACTATAAGCAAGAGCCTTTCTGCATGCCATTCCTTCTGATGTTCCAGCACTAACTATAAACACTGAGCCTTATCACTGCTAGAAGCAGCTACTGTCTGGAAAAACATGCAGTTAATGTCAGAGAGTGCAGCTTCTCGGAAGAGACTTAACTAAAAAGCAAAGTTACTAAAAGAAAATTGGTTCTGTCCTGGCCCAAACCAGGACAGAATGAATGTGGACCATGTTAACCCCATCCAGGTCATTGCTAAAGATGTCAAACAGGACTCAACTTCTTACATGCAATTAGGTAGCTATTAACCCATTAATCATTACCTTCTGAGCCTGCGTAATTGTGCAACCAGCTTTTACTGGCTGCCCAACCACTTAGACCATAGCATTCTAACTAAAATGACAAGAATACTGTAGAAGACAATGATGAAAGCCTTACTAAAAGCAAGGTAAATTACATCCACTGCTCCTTCCTCATCCACAAATCCAGACATTTTGTCACAGAAGGCAATGAGGGTCAGCCATTATTTATCATTGATAAATCCATGCTGACTGTGCCCAATCACCATCTTGTCGTTGACATGCACAGAAACAAGCTCAAAAAGACTCAACCCACAATATTTCTCAGGACTGACACGAGGAGCGCAGGCCTGTAATTCTATAGCTCATCCTTGGCCTGTTTTGAAGATTGTGGAACGTTTGCCTTTCCACAGTTTATCGAGACTCCTCCCCAATTTCTTTAGTCTTTCTTTAGATGATAGAAATAAGCCTTCCAAAGGCATCAGACAGCAATCTCAACACCCTCAGATTCATCCCGTGGTCGCGTATGGATCGAGTTCTTTCAAGTAATCCCTGACTCAACTCTCATTCAATTCACTGCTGGTAGTTCTCTTTGAACCCTGCCTCTGATCACAGAGGCCTGAGAGATCTTCAGTACCTGAGCAGATTGGCACAGCACAAAAAGACACAACATTTTGTTCAGATGTGTTATCTCTCTATTTGCACACTGTGGGAGAATCACAGAATGGTTTGAGCAGGAAGGGACCTTAAAGATCATCTAGTTTCAACAACCCCGCCATAGGCAGGGACACCTTTCACTAGAACAGGTTGCTCAAAGCCCCATTCAACCTCACCTTGAGCACTCCCAGGGAGGGGGCATCCACAACTTCTCTGTTCCATTGTCTCACCACCTTCATTGTGAAGAATTTCTTCCTAATATCTAATCTAAATTTACCCTCTCTCAGTTTAAAACTGTTGCCCCTCGTCATATCACTACATGTCCTTGTAAAAAGGTCCTCTCCAGCTCTCTTGTAGGCCCCTTCAGCTACTGGAATGCTGCTGTAAGGTCTCCCCGGAGCCTTCTCTTCTCCACATTGAACAACCCCAACTCTCAGCCTGTCTTCATAGGAGAGCGGCTCCAGTCCTCTGGTCATCTTCGTGGCCCTTCTCTGGACTCGCTCCAACAGGTCTATGTCCTTCTTATGTGGGGGCCTCAGAGCTGAATGCTGTACTCCAGGTGGAGTCTCACCAGAGCAGAGAAGAGGTCGACCCGCTGGTCATGCTTCTTTTGGTGCAGCCCAGGAAGTGGTTGGCTTTCTGGGCTGCAAGCACACATTGCCAGCTCATGATGAGTTTCTCATCAACCAACACCCCCAAGTCCTTCTTCTCAGGGCTGTTCTCAATCCATTCTCTGCCCAGCCTGAATTTAGGAAGCCAAGTGGGAAAGCTGAAGAAATTGAGTCATCTTTCCAGGGGATCAACACTAGTCTACATTTCACATTAAAAGCTCTTAAAGAAATACCTCAGTTTCACAAGCAGTAGTTTAAAAAAAAAAAACTTTCTTTATTCAATTCTTTAATACTTGTCCATGAATGAGAATCTTCAGAAACTGAAGCATATTTTTAGTGAGTTTATAAAATTGAAAGGAAAATTCAATCCTCGTTTACTACTTCTGTCCAAACTCTGTTCTGGAAATAGATACTTTGAGCAGGAAATAAATGATTCATGAGCATCAGCATAAGCAATATTTATTTCATTCTAGAGTTCATTACAAAACATGTTTTACAGTAATAAAAACATCTTTACAGTTCTAAGGTTATATCTTTTAATCTTATTTCCCTCAGCACTGCTGTTTAAGGAACAAAGTCATGTGAAAATTAGCTTTTTTGCCAAGTCACTCTTTAACCAGAACAGTTCCCTGACACTCAGTTCACCCGAGAAATTCACTCAACTCGCTACAACTAGTACCAGCAAAAGAGGACAACAACGACAAGTTATGCAAGATTAATGACAGTGGAAACACAGCATTTTTAAAGCAAATTCCATCCAAGAACTACATTAAAAATATGTGCAAAGTTCAGGACTTCCTAATATTTGAGTGGATTCATAATGAATTGATTCTGCTGTATTCACCATATGCTGAACACGTGCTCACATTATTACAATACCAACTGTGCCTCATTTGGGGCAGCAACTGATGGGTACTAGAGGGGAAAAAACCCCATAGTGGTACTAATTACCGACACTGCCCAATGCATCTGAAATTTTATCACAGAAATTAATGATGCATCAAGAAAGAGCAGAAAACTGAGAGTAGTGGAAAAATTCAGTTAAGACAACAGCTGTACGTTTTTTGCAGAGAGTTTCTGTCAGGTATTGATTGTCAAACTTGTTAAGTTTCCCTACAGTTTATGATGTCCACACTCTTCAGTTTTTGACCTGACTGTTGGCCGTTCAGAAGATGCTTTTGCAAGTCTCAAGTCAACATAAACTGTGCTTTGAACATGAGGCATTATAAGAACTCCACAAAAAACGGGGCTGCTCTTGTCTCCATGTTAGCCGCGTAAGTGAGTAGCTTGGATACATAAATGTGTGTGCCTTAGGGCATAACCTGTTGCACAAAACTGAGCTTGTGTAATTTAAATTATTCCAACATCGTAAGTGACATAAGAACAATTATGCTACTCATCTCCCAACAGCCAGCCCAACACTGAAGGGGGAAAAGAAAGGAACTGTGCTTAAGGAAGAAGAAACCAGCCCCTAACAACATAAATTAAAAGATAAAATACTTTGGGAAGAAGAAACATCCATTTTAGCTACCAAGTTAAGTATTGTACATGAGGGTACTGTTAATAATTACCAATCATTTACTTCTAATAACAATACATCTCTAATGCCCTATACTTCATGTTTTACACAAGTTCTTATTCTCTTGATTTAATGTTGTACCGTTTAACAGCACCTTTTAATGACAAAAAAACCTGATGCGATAGACAGAATTTCTGAAAACAGATGTTAATTCAGAACGTGTTGAAACAAGTTAAAAGAGAAGAAGTTTCCTACTGGAAAACGAATCTGTTCATGGCAGTAATAGCAGTTTTGCAACTTGATGAAGTACTAACCCGGTGTCACTCATTACTTGTAATTCAGGTTTATGAAGTGCTGTACAAGGGATGCAAAGTATCGGTTATAACTGGCAGAAGCTCGACCAGTTACTTTAGGACTAATAGAGATCATAAGGCACCAAATTCATGTAGTCATGTTCTGCCTTTTTAATTACAAAATACATCACCAGTTCCTCTACTGTGTGCAAATCTGTTGCCCAATTCAGTCGAGAAAATGACTTCCATAAATTAAAGGTGGGCTTACCAGGTCTTTCATCAGTCCAAAGATGAAGATTCATAAGAAATCATTCACATGATAAAAAGTTTTGCAAGCTAATCACCATTTCTGTTTGCAATATGCATAAATATGAAGAAAAAAAAGTAGAAACAACTGATTTTCATTGCTTAAAAGTACAACAGAAGCCTAACTGAATGAAAGATTAGGGGCAGAAAGATTGTCCATCCAATCACAACTTTTAAAAAAGATAAAAAATATAGTATATTCCCTCTTAAAATGAAAAAGCAGTGACAATAAAGAAACACTGAGATAAAATGACCCATTTTCATGGAAAAAACAATACTTCTGTATTTTAGTAATGAAGTCTGCTACGCATGAAGTTCTAAACAGAACTGATCAGAAGTCCAGAAAATTAAAGTGCCCAGCAACAAAACCTCGTCCCATGGTTTCAGTTATATGTAAGCCTACATGGCATATTGACCTTTCTTGTGATTGGTACACTACTAAAACTAGTACCTTCACTCACAGATTGTTAACAAAATTAATTGACAGAGTTGTTTAATCATAGAGAAATAGATGTCAACTGTGCAGGGCAGCTAACGCTCAACACTCTTCAAGAAAAAGTGGCAAAAATAAAAGATTCATCGCTTCAAGCCTAACCTATAGAGCTCTTACGAATACATGTCTGAAGAGCCGACAGCACTTAATAAATCCAGTAATTTTTTTAAGTAGGAGACGATTTTGCTTTCTAATGGTTAACACAGAGGATCAAAATTATGCAACCACTAACTGCATGATTCTGAATAATCACATTATCTCTAACCCAATTTACAGGTTTGGAAACATTTTACAATATGCATTCATTGACGGAAATAACACGTACCTTCCCAAGTGTTGAAATGTTTAATTCATCAGTATTTAAACTCCTTCAGAGGCTCAAGCATTAGAAGCTGTACAAACAGGACTGAATACCCAACAGTCTTTTATTTTGCAGCTGCAGCGCTGTTTGGAAGATCCTCAGATAGTTCCTACTTGACATGTGTTGGTTGGTTTCACAAAAACCTTCACAAAACAAGTTTTGGTGTGTGTAAAGTAGATAGAAATCAGAGGAAACCAAAACACCAAACACACCCCAATCCCTAATGGAGAAATAAAGAAGCGAATCAAGTATCACTCCTTCGGATAGCATAAAACCACATGTGTAGGGGAACGTTTGCTTCAACAGATCAGAATAAATCTAGTCAAGAGTTAAACAGCCAAATTACTCACAGTATACATGAAGGAGTCCCAGCATCAAATACTGTCTATCTATAATCAGGTCTTACTGCACCAAATAACCTGCTAATTAAGTTCAACCTGTGAAGTACAGATCTACTTTTTCCAGATCAGTCTTCAAAGACTGTCTAGCATTCAGTAGTTCACAAAGAAACATTAACTGTATTAAGTTTAAAAGAACATGAATTATTTCTTCCACAAGTTCCCAGTCCTTCATATTTAAAAAGTCTGACATGAAACACTATAAACAGTAAATTAACAAAAAAGTAATACTAAATATGAGAGATTGACAATTCTCTCACAGTCAAAAGAGAGACAGACCTCAGACCTCTCAAAAGTCATACAGATTTGAGCTGATTCAGCCAAATGGAAAGAAGGAGAGCAATAAGTACACACTAACTTGATTTTGCTTTGAGAAAACACAGCATGCAGTTTTAGAAGGCTAGTCTTGAATGCATTCCCAACCTCAGTGAAAAAAAGTAAAAGCTTTTCCTGGATAGAAATGATACTTGAAACATTCCTTAAACGGCACACGTTGGATTTTGTATCTTATTTCTAGGAAGATGGGGGAGCAAGAACGTAACAGGAGTAGGACCAAATTTGTTCAACTGTTATATGTTAAGTGCAAGGCCCAATTTTTAAGTCAAACTGTAAACATACTTAGTGACTTAAAACAAAAAAGCTCAAAAGAAGCAAGATGGGTTTTGTAATAGTAATTAGAAGGTATGTTATTTCCAACTAAAATGGCTTATAAAGAATTAACTGTAGAACTACTAGTAGGATCTCACTTGCATGTTACACAACTGCAAAAAGTATTACAAATCATACCCTGAGCACACACAGTAGCACCCACACTTACTTCAACTGTTTGGTCAAGTATGTACACAGAGCTCACGAATCACGGCCATAGTACACTTATTAAAACTTTTCTTACTGCCAAAACCACCTGCTAGTTCAAACCAAAATTAGTTAAGTGTCAAGAAAAGTTTGGATTAACTCATTATATTGCAAGGTGGTTTTGGGGGTTCCCTCTCCAAAATAAATTACTGCAGATAATTCCATTCTTTGGAATCTCCCAGATACAGTGAAGTCATCAGAAGGTCCAAACACTCTGCAAAAAGGATCGCAAAACATTTGAGTTTTTCATTTTTTTTCACCCATAAAAATCGCTGTTGACTGCACATATACATCACACTATTTACTTTCTCATATGAAAATATACCTATGCTTCCTTAGAAAGGTTCCTCCTTTGAGTAACTAGGCTCACAGATCTATTAAAATGGTTACACATTAACAGGCTCACAACTGTATGTCCCAGCCAGATACTGGCTGAAGGAGAAAGCCTTAAATTTGTCCTCCAAATGAAAGCTTCCATAGACAGAATAATTTGACTTTATTCAACTGATACACAGGCTGATGAAGACCAAGAAATCCCTCTACCCTCAAAAAACCCCACATCTATGGTTGTATGTCTTTTGTACAATTACTCTGGATAAATCGTTCATCTCCACAAGCACCTACATCTGTTAATTTTAACATATGCACACATAAAAGGAAGATTTCAGAAAAGTATATGTATTAGTAATATATTTGTTACACTAATATAAAACACACAAAGATTTCCACGCTTGGCCAGATCAAAGAATTACCTACATTTTTACCTCTGCCCTCTCCCAGAATTCTTCCCTCCTTCCTCACCAGGATTACTGAGCAGCATAACCAGAAAAACTCTGAAATTTTGGTGTTTAACTATGCTCTACCTAGTAAACACAACATTGTCATTTGTACTCCTAAACCAAACAAAGACAAATAATGAATCATTGAATAATCTGATTCTCCACATCTATCCAATTGAGCGAAAAAGGCACTTACCTCCTAAGCTTCCAGTGCAGGGCACAGCATTTCCTAACAATCTACTTAAAAGCCTTTACTATGCTTGTTCTTTCTGCCCAATTCTTTTCTCTAGGATTACTCTGGGATTCATTGTTTCACCTATTAGCACTAATCCTCAGCCTACAGCTTTTGTCATCCTCTCCACAGATGTACTTCTCTCATCCAGCAAAGACACACTGAAACCTCTTGCCATAGAAGGCAAAACCACTTTCAGGAACTTCAAATGTACATTTTTAGTTTATGCAAAATCCAGACCAATAATTCAGCCTTACTGTGAACTGAAGGATCTCTTGTGGATCAGATAAACAACTATGTCCCATAAGACTTTTGTGAAACAAAACCTAATCTAAAAAGAGATACGAACAAATATCTTCCTACATGCTCCTTCACTCTTTTTAAGTGTGCAATACAACTAAGACCACCTTGTCCTTAAGTGGAAGCAAAAAACCTCACAATTGCTTTCCATTTCTGTACACGAGATGCACCTTGCAGTTCCTGAAAAGCAGAAAAAGTAATTTCAGTTTGTAGCACACTGGCAAGCAAGTGCTCAGCATCAACACAGCATAGAAACCTTCAATCATATTATCTAGCTCCACTGAAAGGATCTAGCCTAGGCTGTATAAGTATGACCGCTCTTAAAGACAATGTCTTTTCTCATCAATCTACTGCTTCTTTAGATCAGATCCAAGGCATGAACTGACTACGGAGGATTAGCATCTTCTACAGTAAAGCTTTACTTTCCAAGCAGGTTTCTGAGCTGTATAGCTTTTGACATTTACAACATTTCTAGTAAGAGCTTAAGAGCTTTGGTATGATGCCCTGAACTCTTTAGCAAATCAAACATTTAGTATTAATTGTTTCCATCTCTGAAAAGAGACATAGCTATAAGAATAAACCTTGTGGAGGCTCACAGCTGTGAGATCAGATGCTGGAATAGGCTGCGTGGGTATCTTGCCTCTCTAATGAGGAAAGCTCTAGCTATCCGAGAATTACAGAATGACAGGAGTTGGAAAGGCCCTCTGGAGATCATCCAGTCCAACTCCCCTGCAGGTGCCCCCAGAGCAGGCTGCGCAGGAATGTGTCCAGGTGGGTTTTGAATCTCTCCAGAGAAGGAGACTCCACAGCCTCTCTGGGCAGCCTGTGCCAGGGCTCTGTCACCCTCACAGTAAAGAAGTTCCTCCTCATGTTCAGGTGGAACTGCCTGTGCTCCATTTTGTGCCCGTTGCCCCTTGTCCTGTCACTGGGCATCACTGAAAAGATTCTGGCCCCATCCTCTTGACACCCGCCCTTCAGATATTCATAAGTATTGATGAGATCCCCTCTCAGTCTTCTCTTCTCCAGGCTAAACACACCCAGCTCTCTCAGCCTTTCCTCATAGGAGAGATGCTCCAGTCCCCACAGCATCTTTGTAGCTGTCTGCTGGGCTCTCTCCAGTAGTTCCCTGTCTTTCTTGAACTGGGGAGCCCAAAACTCACAGTAAGTCCAGTAAGTAGTGAAGGAATTCTCCCTCATTACCAGTTCAGTCTGTGTGAAGGCATCAGCCATCACAGGGGCTTGCTTTGTAGGAACACCGGTTCTGGCTTTGAGGCTAGTGCCTGCCATTTTGTCAGAGTAGAAGCACTTCCCCGGGCTGTGGGCCTGCAAGCGGGCTGCAGAGCCCTCCCCGTGCAAGTGCAAGCTGTTCGCAGTGCTCCCTAGGGCCCATTAAATCTCCTGGCAATGCCCAAGCCTCCTCAGCACCACATCACCTTCCGGGCGGGCCTCTTTGCTCTCCCTTGGGTTTCCCTGGCCCCGGTATCCTGCATAAACCTAGCGCAGAGCCACCCAATTTTGTGTTGTCGCCACAGCGTGCCTCGCCGACTGATGTCAGCTACTTTTGTTGCTTCATGGTTTGTTTCTGTTCATCTGAGAACTGATAGCTGCTTTTAATGGAGAAAGTCTAATCAATTATGCAAAAAAAAAAAAAAGCTTTGTTTTCTCACATCAAGACAGGAGGTCTGCTATAGGACACACCACTGTCTTCAGTCTCAGGACTTCTTCCTGGTCCAAAATAACTGAAGTCTACCAATAGGTTAAGCCTGGGATGAGCATTTTTGCCCTTACAGGTCCTGAGAGACAACATGCTACAACACAAACGTATGCTCAGAAAGCTTTTCCCACACCTCAGTCAAAAACAAGTATTTGTCATCTGAGACACAACTCCACTAAAAACCAGACCATTACTCAATTTCATTACTCCTGTAAGGGAAAAAGGTATGTAAGCCTCATACTGCATTAAAATAGGTTAGATTTGCTTTTTTTATTTTTTTTTTAATGCCAGGAGCAATCAACTACTATGGAAGAACCAGATCCTGCACAACGTACCTGAAGAGAAAAGTTTTTCATCTCTGAATGCTGGTAGTTCATGTGCTGATTTGTTTTAATCTCAGAAATAAGTGACAAAAAATATCAGAAGAAATGCATGGCCCTGTATTCTTTGGAATCCACATCAACATATAATTAGAAGACNTTCTGGCTTTGAGGCTAGTGCCTGCCATTTTGTCAGAGTAGAAGCACTTCCCCGGGCTGTGGGCCTGCAAGCGGGCTGCAGAGCCCTCCCCGTGCAAGTGCAAGCTGTTCGCAGTGCTCCCTAGGGCCCATTAAATCTCCTGGCAATGCCCAAGCCTCCTCAGCACCACATCACCTTCCGGGCGGGCCTCTTTGCTCTCCCTTGGGTTTCCCTGGCCCCGGTATCCTGCATAAACCTAGCGCAGAGCCACCCAATTTTGTGTTGTCGCCACAGCGTGCCTCGCCGACTGATGTCAGCTACTTTTGTTGCTTCATGGTTTGTTTCTGTTCATCTGAGAACTGATAGCTGCTTTTAATGGAGAAAGTCTAATCAATTATGCAAAAAAAAAAAAAAAGCTTTGTTTTCTCACATCAAGACAGGAGGTCTGCTATAGGACACACCACTGTCTTCAGTCTCAGGACTTCTTCCTGGTCCAAAATAACTGAAGTCTACCAATAGGTTAAGCCTGGGATGAGCATTTTTGCCCTTACAGGTCCTGAGAGACAACATGCTACAACACAAACGTATGCTCAGAAAGCTTTTCCCACACCTCAGTCAAAAACAAGTATTTGTCATCTGAGACACAACTCCACTAAAAACCAGACCATTACTCAATTTCATTACTCCTGTAAGGGAAAAAGGTATGTAAGCCTCATACTGCATTAAAATAGGTTAGATTTGCTTTTTTTATTTTTTTTTTAATGCCAGGAGCAATCAACTACTATGGAAGAACCAGATCCTGCACAACGTACCTGAAGAGAAAAGTTTTTCATCTCTGAATGCTGGTAGTTCATGTGCTGATTTGTTTTAATCTCAGAAATAAGTGACAAAAAATATCAGAAGAAATGCATGGCCCTGTATTCTTTGGAATCCACATCAACATATAATTAGAAGACCATCTGTTGTCAAAACTCAACACTCCAAGGTAGCTGGTACCTGATGATCTGACAAGAAGGATCGAAAAAATCTATAAACTTAACATCAAGCATACTTTGTCACCTAGAAGGCCTGCTTCTGTGAAATGTTTAGATGGCAAAAGAGTATTTAGTGAAGTGCCTACCTCCTTGATAGCGCTGCTCATAAGAACATGGTGATGACGTAGTATGTATTGGCCAGGAAAAGACACAACCATACTTAAAGAGCTTTGATACAGATACCAGCGAGGCTTAAGTTAATTTCAGACTACCATTTATTAATTGCTTGTTTTTCCAAGTCTAAGCTGTCTCTCTGTTTCTCTCCCCAGCCCACTGGAGCAGGAACGTGAAGGGGAAGACGAAGGGAAGAAGCAGGAAAGGGTACCACTGTAGAAACAGAAATGCATAGCAACACACTACAGAACCTGATAACTGCAGATATACAACAACAAGCATTAAGCAAAGCATCTTTTGAAAAAGTAGAATTTATTCTTCACCTCTCTGATGTATTTGCAGAGCACTGAAAAAGATCTTTTTATTGGACAGCTGATCTCCATCCCTTTCTTCCTCCCTCAACAAAAAGTGTATTTTCACTGTGTTGTGCATGAAATTAGAAAAGCAATCACATCTATGACCTTGTCTTATTTTGTGCGCTCGCAACGAACTGCCCAAGATGGTTAGGAAACTACATATTGCCTTTAAATTCCTTTTGATGTTGTGGAATCAAGTTCTGGAAGAATCTAACTGCCTCCAAGCTCAGCCTTGTTGGCTTATAGTATTTACTTTCCAAAATAGTGACAAGAATAATTAGATTTTAAAAGCAATACATACAGGAGCTGCAGGCTGCAAGGCAGAGCAAGAACTAAATCGTTTTTCTCTGTTTCAAGGGGATCCTAGACCACTAGCACCTACACAGGGAAGAACAAAAGCAGCCCACTGCACACACACTTCAGTCATTTAAATATCAGTAAGAAAAAGTAGTAGCACATAAATTAAAAATAAATAAATAAAAGCCTGTACATAGGTGAATAAACACTTTAAATGCAACAGCCATCAAAATCTTTGGTTTACCGATGACAGTACATTACTTAGTGTTCCAGTTTACAAATGAAGTTGCTAAAATTAAACTGAAGCAGCAAGTCACATGGTATTTATTCCTGTAACTGTTATACATAAGTTTATCTCCTCCGATTTCTAATGCAACTATCACTAGAAGCACTCTTAATGGTGTTCTATGTCAGTATTTTGGCATCTGATCATGTTCATTTCAATGAGCACACATACAACAAGAGGACTATTTAATGCTATTTTTTTATTTTATTTAGGGGGCTTGTTTTAGTTTGGTTTTGTGAGTTCGGGGTTTTTGTGTTGTGGTGGCGTGGGGGGCAGAGTTGTTGTGTTGTTTTGCATTTTTCAGGTTTTTTGTTGTTTTGTTTTTTTCCAAAATCATCCAGTCATCTCCTAGGGTGAATCTATAAGATTTTCTTAATGGAGGTCAACTGACAAATTCAAATTATCATGAGATCTCCTCAAGTACTGATCTAATTATTGATAATGAATCCTTCCATGGATTCTTCCTTTTCTTTATGTTTTGAATATAAATACTGTCTCTGTAATTGCAAAACATGATTTATATTGGTATGCCCCAATTCCTCCCAATCAGTACAGAACTTTTTGGTGTTTAGTACAAGATTACAAAAAGAAGAAAAATGGTATAGTTCCCTCAGTATAAATAAAGGAAAGCATATTTAATATTCCTTGGAAGCATAAGTGTCTGTACAAAATACAATACAACAGGGCATGACTGAGTTACAAAGCATTTCAACAGTAAAAAGAACGATCACTAAATCAAGGGGTTTTTTTGTGATTTACTACAACCTCTAAGTTAGAATTGAGCTTTATAAAAACTAATCATTGCTACCTGCTTCTTAATGCTTATGTAGACCTTGTGCATTATGAAATTAAGTTTTGTTGAAAAGACTTTCTTTTCAAGCTTTAGTCATTGTTATCTTCAGATTAAAAATGGAGATACAATTATGATCCATTACATTTAGCAGACGCAGTCATTTTTCCCTCTGTTCACCAGATTATGTCAAAAATTATACAGAAAAAATACACAGCATTATCCATACAGAAAAAAATTAGTGTAATCCCTAATACCTACACTAACCTGCTCACAAGCCATTGTAATCTGATTTCTGTCGAGTACCTTAAATCACTATTACTGAAAATACTGGTATTTTATTGTGTTCGCTAAACACAAGCATATATACAAAATGAATTAAAGGGAGTTGTACACTGGAATAGCTAGAGCACTACCAAGCTTCTACTCTTCTTTCCCCATCCTGCCAGCTGAGGCTAAAGTGGCATTTCACAATGTTTCTTTCCTTAATTACTAATTCAGCTAGCTGGCATGACTGCTCTTGATAAGTTATCCAACACAACAATCACTTCCAGGCCACAGAAATGTCTCCGCTAAACTCTTTTGGTCTCTAGCTCTTATCTCAGAATATAGATATACATATATTTATCCTAAACACAAAAGTTTCTCTGCCTTACTAATGTCTTAAGTGTTATACAGACTGTTAACAGGATCTTGGATACCTACTTTGCTAAAAAAGAAAAAAATATATTTTTTTCCAAATAACAGTTTAGTCATAGCGGCCCACTCTGCTGTATCATCTTCAAGCCTATGAGTTTTTCTAATATCACCAAATTGAAAAAGAGGTTAAAAAAAGCTCTATTTCAGTTTTCGGCCTTGAAGGCATACATGAAGACTGGCATACGTATTATTAGTACAACTTCAATCCTTGTTCCATGGACTGGCAGTTCCATCAAAAGTGCTCCTTTCCTTTCCACTTAAATCAACACCACATAGAGCAAGACAGACGCATGAGAATACTGGATTTAGTATTAGAAAGCTACCGTATCAGTACAAAACTGCTGCTAAAATGAACCGTAATGTAGGAGTGCCTCTGTGCTATTGCTACCAACTATTATTGTTCAGCTGTTGACTGAGTGACTAAAAGGAACCCTATTCCAAACTAGAGTCTTACCCAGTTTCAAGCTACCTAGTTCATACTTTAGAAAGCAAGAACACTCAAGGGAAAAAGTTAGTAACTCAAACACTAGAGTTATGATAATGTCGAAAGAGACAATGGCCTCTACAGAAATACAGTAACACAGACAAGACTTTTCAGGAACATACATACTGAATGGTGGAATAATGCACTGCAACCCTAGTTAGGAGCACAATGTCTGAACAGTCTCAGTACACAGCAGACAAAGAATCACAGTAGAAAGAGTCTGCTATTTAAAGTTCTCCAGAATTTAAAGTATTCCCTCCCCCAGCTTAACAGCAAAAAGCACAGCTAAACTACTAAGTTCAACAGTACCACTGACATCACCCGTTTCATTACAAGAAGGTTTTAAGTTGGTAGTATTTCCTTTCTACATTCGATGGATCAAGTAGAGACCAGTCGTTCAGCCTACACTACAGTTCAAAGCAACTGGTGGTATTAGATTATACCTCAGTAAGAAACATGGGAGAAAAGGAGCACTGAGGAACCTAGATAAGCACAAACAGAGTGATTTTATTTCCTTACAGAACTGAGAAAAGACAGAACACAGAAGGCCCATCTCTTGGGCGACTACAGGACAATTTTTGAAGTCACTACAAAGTGCTGCAACTTGATAAATGTCTCAGATATCAAGCACTCTTGAGGAGATAGTTTTGAGTCATTCTAAAAGAGAATTGCTGCAAGTAGGGAAAGACAGAGGGAACCTTAAAGCTGGCAGCATTCTAGAGAGTTGACAGACATCTGCCATTGAAAGATTTAAGCATAATGCTGTGGGATACAGATAA
>VZSC01018404.1:215293-231170 GCA_013398225.1 Steatornis caripensis | reverse complement strand
ACATATAATGCCCTTTAAGCAATGACTATGCAGCAGCATATTGCATAATTAAATATCCATAATGGGAGAAAGTTTAGCATTCTATCAACTAACAACGAACTCAGGAATGGTACTACTATTAGAATGATACAGTATCAAGACAAATCAAAATATTTTTTAATATAATTTAAAAAAGGAAAAAAATTAAATCAATGGAGAAGTGAGAATTAATCTGATTTTCAGAGGAAGAATGTACTCACTAGAAGCTCAGCAGGTCTCACAATGGCAGCACCCAACGCATTTAAAAGGCTAACACATGGACAACTATATTCTAAAAAGCGAGATGCTCATTCCACGCTACCATGAAACAGAGACTACTTCTGGCTCTGGAGAGGAACGCTGACAAATGCTGGAATACAGCCATCCCCCTTCTCCATCACAATAAAGTAGAATTTTCTTCAAGTGCTTACCCCAAGCAAGGTGAAATTCTTTTCAGAAATATTTTCTTGGTTAAACGCTCTCACTCAGACATCCAAGGCCTCTAACCACAAAAAGACCACAGAAATACATCGAAGGAAAAAGATGCTTTCAGCATTGCCACATTATTTCAGCTGAAACGTAAATTGGATCTTAAACGTAGATCAGTCAAATGCAGGAAATTTCAATGCAGGGTGTTAGACATCAAATTTGCATTGCACTACTTATTTTAAGGGACAATCACCTTGTTATAAGCAAGTTTTAACTGAGAGAAGTTCCGTTGCTCTTGAGTTCCACATAGTCCACTATGGTCCAGTTTTTTGGGAAATAGAGTATTTCTATCGAAGTGCAAAAATACTCACTGTCTTTCCCTCCCTCTTCTGGCTTCTGATCAAGAGGTTTCCAGGGAAATATTAAAATCACATACACTAAAAAAAAAAAAATTTTTCAACTCAGAAAAATACAATTCCTACTAAAGCGTGCTGAGAGGAGTGATACCATGCCAAAAACAAGCTCCTGTTTATTGGCTCCATCAGTTCCTCCTTGAATATGCATGGGTTTGAGAAATCATTTGCACTCTCCTTTTGGCTTCTTGCAAAGTATAATTGGTTAACTAATCGACATTGCACTGAAAACTATTGTATTTTTCCAAGAACCTATGTTAACTACAAGAATACTTTTCCATGTTTATTTTTGAGCTCTTCAAAATGAGATGACAATGAAATTCCCCGTTTTTGAAAAGAAAGGATTTTCTGGCTCTTCAGGATCAGTAGCAAACGATGAAAATAGAGTTCAGCATATGCTACACTCCACAGCTGTAGTATTTGCTCAGAGTAGCTGATGAATTACAGCTGTGTTGCAGCACAACTGATGAAAACACCACAAGTGAGCAAGACTAAAGTACTCTCAACCCAACTGAGAGCTATATAGGTGCATGCGCGTGACGTTCTTAGTATTATATCCAAGATACCCTTGCTACCTATTGACCTAAGATGACAATGAAACAAAAAGAGATGTTACTGTCTCAGGAGAGGTAGCATGCTCTTTAATCTCCCTATTCATTCTCTGATCTTTATTGAATCCGGAAAATGTCTTGGAAATCAGTAAGTAATACATAAATAATTTTGATTTAATTGCACATGTTCCCAAGAAACGGGAAAGAAAACCCAAAGACACCGGTGCATTTTTCACAGGAGGCTCAGGTAGCAATCAACCAGAGCTCACATTTTCACATATTTTTAACAACTTCTGAAACCAGGAGGCGATTCAATTATTCAAAGCTGAGGTGACAAGAACCGCAATAAAAAAATACAATCAGGAACAATCAAGTGTGCATAGAGGAATAAAGAGCCAAGACTACAGCAAAGAGATCGAGATGACTATCAGATGATGGCATAAGTCAGCCAGCGTCTTGGTTCCATGACTTGAGTCAATTTTTAACAATGCATTTGACCTTAGCTAAACTTAATATAAAGCACAAGTTCTGACCATGCAAGAAGTCTTTATTACAAGTGACATGTTGAAATACTCACATTGGGATCTAAAACACCTGTATTTATGCTGGACCTCATTTTATGGGGAGGCTGGAGGGGTAATGAAGAAATTTTTCTGGTTCCCCAACAGATCAGAGAAATCCCTTGTTCAGTGACTAAACACAGAAGTCTGTTTAATTACAGTAAATCCTATTAAACTGATCTTCTTTATAAAGAGCTGAAGTGACCAACTCCAAAAAGCTATAGAAGACATAATGAATTCTGAGTTTAATTAGGACACACTGTTAGCTAACTATAATCTATTAATTAGCATTCTTAGTTTTTACAGCTCATTGCAATAATACCCTTTTACTTTTAAATTGCACCCTTCTTTTTTTGGACCAAAGTTATACAATTCTACCAGTGTGGTAGTAATTACAGTGATTGCCTAGAGAACAGAGGCCTGGAAATATCTGCAAATGTTTAATTAGGGAATAAAGAAAAGACAAGGAAAAAAACCCCCTCAGATACAGGAATCGCCGTTCTCCAATCTATACATATTTAGTAACTGCTTAATCCATTCTAAAACATACATTCATAAGATTTCCACAGCATTCTCAAATGTCAAGGCTGATTTCAGAAAAAAATGTTATTATATTCCAAGACATTCTCTTCAGGAAGAAAATAGCACTTAAAAATGAAAAGAATTTGAGAATACTTACCTGCAGCTGAAATTCAAAGAGCATCAGAAAGTTGAGTGAATGGTATTCTACATATTCATTATACCGGTACTGTACCACTATAACTAAAATTTTCACTGGATTATTCCTTCTAAGGAAATTCTACTTTTGTAATAAAAATTATTTAACTTTAGGTTTTCTTCACTCCAAGAAGATATATGAAAATGAATATGAAATGTCACACACATTAACAAATCCCATGTTGTGATACGTACCATTCAGTAAGAATACAGCTATAAAACTACATGACATGTTCATTAAATTGTTTTGTAACAACTCAGGAAAAGCAAGTTACTTTCTTCAACTAAGTTCTTTAAAAAGCAAAAAGAAAATCTCAGACAGCTTCAAAATGTTAGTGAAACTATTCTTTAATACAAGCCACCTGAAAGTACAGTATAACACGTCAAGTACTACCAGCACTACTTTTTCCTCCAGCAGTTTCCCTCTCCATTCCACCTTCTAAAGCAAATCTTAAGAAGAGCACTGCCTAAAATAGCAAGTATACCTGAAGAGCTTTAAGAACAGGATCACACTTGAGTTAAGGAAACTAGTTCATTAAATCTTCTTGGATATTTAAAAAGCTCACGAGGGAAAGTAATTTTGTCATAGTGAAAGCTGATTTCATTTCGGGAAACTTTTGGAGCCGGACGATGAGCCTGATTTCTGTAAGAGTAGTGAGGCTTCTTACCGGAGAGCCCAGAGAGACGCCTGACCCACATTTGGCCAGAAACAACTAAATAGGAAGACATAAACTCAAAGACAAGCAGTTACTTCAGGATTAAGCTACAAACAAGGTCTAGGTGGCGGGGTTGGGGGCTGGGGGGTGGGGAACCCTTTTAATAAATAGAGTTGACTACAAAGAGACCTCAATTTTAATAAATCTCTCCATTTTATTCCAATTTAGCAATGCTTTTAAGAGGGACAAGACAAAGGAACTAGACGCCCAAGATTCTCTGTTCTTCTGCCTATTCTCTAACTAGCCAGACCACTACAAAACAAAAGTGTAGGGTGCTTTATGATAGTTGCATAACAAGAAATGCACAGTTTATGGCAAAAGAATAGATGAGGAGGTATTAAACAGTGTTACTTAAATGTAGCCAAGAACACACTTTATATCTGTTTGTGAAAATTGCAGGTCTGGAGGTTTTAACCGGAGCTCTAAATTAAGACCAGTGGAACGTGAACTTTGTTTTACTGGCAATCTGTCAACATTCAGCAACAGTTCAGTTGCATTTGGGGTCAGCAGTTAGTACATTCTGCATCTTGGAGAATGCTTCAGGAGGTAAACACTATAGAAATATTAATTATGAACAGAGTAAAATACTTCCAAAAGGAAACCGAGTGGTTAGCATCAGCCCTTGGAAAAACACAACATGACACACAAGAAGAAATGACCACTCAAGAGGTGGCTTACAAGTCTGACAAGAAACATTTAAAACGAGGTTTGCAAGTTGAAAACACGTCTTATTCATACCAATTACCTGGGAAAAGCGCTGATATAATTTAGCTGCTTAAGTGTGACATGCAAGCTTATTAAACTCATTTAATCATGCTACTGCACTAACAAACAGTGACATTAGATAACAAACCTGGTTTTCTTCTTGCAAAACTCTATACTGCTCTTTCCAAATGGTGATTTTTGAAGCTTCGTCTTTCCTCAGAGCTCTCTCTTTTTTTAGCTCAGGACTCCAGAAGGTCTTGATACTGTTCATGGAAGAACTCAGCTTGCTTTCTTTCACCTCCACATCCTTGCGAAGCAGATCGTTTTCCCTTAATACTTCTTTGAGTTGTGTCTGCAGATCCATTATTGTGTTGTCCCTGGCCTGGCGCAGTGAGTGAGGCACAGTGGATGCCATACTCACTGGAGGGAGATGGTGCTCTCCAAATGCAATAGTATCACTGGCAACTCCACTACTGGCAATGTTAGGGCTGCTACCCATTGCAGTCATCCTAACACCGTAAGGCAGCCGCCCCCCAGATCGGCCCAAAGTCATGGTGCTTTTTGGGGTGTCTGCACCCACGTTCTCATGGTCACTTAGATACATAGGGCCAGACGTAGCATAGGCAGCATTTAAGGACTGAATATTTTCCATAGAAAGGGTTTTCCCACTGCCACCCCCAGTACTACTCCCAGAACTGCCTCCTGTGCTGTTGGTTCGACGATGGCCCAAGCGTGGTGACCGCGGCAGCCTCGGTGAACGCCCTGGACTCTGGTTGCTTGGCTCAACCTTCCCAACTGACCGAGCACTTCCATACATGATTAAGCTGGTGGTGTGAGGCAATTAGATAGGCATAAATCAGGAATGAGAGAAATCCTGTTAACTTCTTTAACGGTTGTAAGTCAGCTTAAGGCCAATCACAAGTTATAACAGATCCAGTTGTCCATCTTTGAAGTCAGGTGCTCACAATGTTCAGGACCATATCTGTATCAATAAGAATAACATATGAAAATCTGTATCAATAAAAATAACAGATTAAATACCTAGTTCACCGCCAAATATTTTGTCCCACATTAGAATAAAGTGTACTCTACTACCTTTACACTTTGCTAGTATCTTTTCAATTCCCACTCACAAAAAAGCAATCTTTTACTTAAGCCCTAATATTTAAACTCAAAAAGGAACTTCTATTCTTGCTTTTCACAGTAAAGAGAAAGGCAAAAAAGAACCCATCAATCTTCAAGCCATAATTTTGTTGCTCATGACCTGAACTCTACAAAAGTCTCCTAACTTTTTTTCCAATTTCTAATTGGCCCTGATTCTTTACCCTTTACCTTTCCGAGTAAGATACACAATCCAAATTTAAAGCTCATTCAGCAGTATTTTTTTCCTTCAAGCACTGCTAGTTCCCACAGGACACAGTTCCTAAACCCTGTTGCTGTGAAAATAATCCTGCAAATGGGAAGGTAGGAGGGACTGAAATAATTCTGATCATATCTCGACTAGCAAGCCCCTTTAGTGTTGATGTCAGCAGTCCTTCAAACCCAAAAGTCAGAGCTGAAACTAAGAAGAACAATGAAATCATTACAGCCCACAAAGTTTAAGTAAGTATACGTACAACTCCAAAAGAACAGCAATCACACAGCCATGGAATCAATGAGGTTAAGAGGAACAAGAGAATCACACCTGCACTGAAAACTGGTTTCAGTCTCTTATTTTCTCTCGAACTGGGATTCAGTCCTAAACATGACCTAAATCTTTGTTCAGGTTAAGCAAAGATTTCAATCAAAATATACTTCTCATTAACCAACTCAGATCAATTCTGTTAAACAGTATCATTCCAACAGCAGGGACCTCTCAAAACAAAGAATGGTATGACACCAATATGTCGCAGTTCCTCCTCTCCTCTCCTTTTTCTTTAAGCATGGACTCTGGTAGCACATGCACATATGCAGTAAAATACCTTATTTTTGCACAATGTTGTGCTGTTCTACAAGCGCTAGCAGGTATCTCTTTAGTACAGGGGCACTGGGGTGAGACCACTAGATCTAGTAGACAAGCAAGAAACAGGGATGAAATGCACTCTTGCGACTGAACCACTGCACTGTAGAACTACTTCCACTATACAGGTCTCACTTTTTTTTTCTATTTTTTTCCAGTGTAAACTATTTAAAGTCACTGTTGGGCTCAACCCAAATCAAAGCTAGAACACTAAAACATTACTGGTCTGACCTCTCCCCATTAGGTGAAAGGATGCCAGATGCTGCTGCTCTTTGGACACTGTCTTATATATCCCAACACCTTTCCTTTCACACCAGCTTTCATCTAGCCTCACCTTCTGCTGGGAAGTTAGGTTCGCCAGACATCAGGAATCAGTTTTTCCAAACCCTATGGGTGAAGGTACGTTTGTGAAATAATAACTGGGCAAGCAGATCAAAGATTAGGCTTAAAAGAAGAATACACTTCCAAAAGAAATTGTAGAAATAATAAAATAGGGTGGAAAGGAAGAGATCAAAAAATAATATTGCAAAAAATACTGGAAAGAAAACAAGTAAAAGCCTGATGAAAAAATACAATGGTTTTCCTTTCAGAAACAAGTTAGTATACAAAAAGATACAAAAAGAAACAGTTTTAAACTAAACGTTTTAACTCTAAATTTAAACAGAAAACAAGATCAGAGTAAGCCAGTATTTTTTCCTTTTCACACTATTTTATAGAAGATACAGTAGCATGAGTAATTTTACAAAGCTTATGGAAGCTGACACTGTTTTGTGAGCAGTCCTCAAGAAGTTCAGCTGTTCACTCTCTTTTTCTCAGGATTTCTATTTGTTTTTAAACAACAATTAAAAGTTAGCAACAATATGTTAAACACACATGTAAAGGCAAACAGGCCAAGGAAAGATAGCCAGCAGCACTAGTAATTGAAGTTAGCTACTAAAACACTGCCTACAGTTTTTTTTTTTTAATGCAAGTTACAGATAAGACATTTCTTCTATTTCAGCTACATAACCTTATGCAAAACAGTACAGAAATATAAACTAAGTAACAAAGTCTACAGTGTTCCACTGGAGTTGCTTCAATAAGTAAGACACTGTGTCCCAGATCTGGAAGAAAAACACTTCTTCCAAATAGAAAAGCTATTTCAGACTAATCTCACTGTTTGAGATATCAAAATGCTAAAAATGCTGCTGTGACACCAGCTGAGCGCTCAAAACAAGTCAGATATGATTTCTTAGACACCACATAAAGTACATTCAACTGAGAGCCTGTATGCACAGTGATTCTCTTGAAAATTAATCCAAATCACAGCACTTAATTAATTTCCTAGAAACTCACACCACAATCAGTGCAAACACTCATTCACTTAACAGCTTTAAACGAGTTTAACTTGAATCAACAGATTAGACCTGTTTTATCCTGTGTGTTTTAGTTAAAGCACTTTCCCAAAAAACATTAAGTTTAAATGTTGATAGAAGTACATTACTGCTGCATACAGATGTACCACCTAGTAAAGTGTTTAACAACACACAAGAAGCGCACAGAAGATTTTAGACCATTTCTAATGAGTTAATCACCCTCAAAATGGAAAACTCACAGAATTGCTTTGTCTTTGTTTTAGTAAACATTTTGTTAAACTATTAATAGTTTTTCAAAGAATGAAAGCAACTGATGTCCTCGACAGAAAAGTCGCTTCCTAGGTAACTGAAAGGAGCTGGTACCACAGCAGGTGCTGTGCAGCAGCCATCTTCTAATATACCAGGCAAGCAGGTTAGCTCTCATCCACCTTAAGTGGAAACACCAGTCCTATGCCAATTCAGCTCTGTTTCACAGGCAGACACCATCCCCTCTGTTAGTCAGAAAAATCAACTAATTCAAGCTATGAAAACCAGCTGCTAGAATTAGCTGTTGATTAGGGTTACAGAAAGGATTCGCAGTGTGGGCCCACACGAAACTTAGGGAGAAGAATTCCATCATCACTGCCATCACATTACATTGCACTCACTTTTCAGAAGTAAAGCCAAACAAAAGCAGTAAACTAAGAAAAGAAAAAGTCTTTGGAACCAAGCAAACATAACCTTCCAATATTTCTCTTGAAATGTGAACTTTCATCACACCATTGTTAGACTTTAAAACCATGACTATTCCAAATATTAACCAAATACACCCTTCCAACCATGCAGCCAGTTTCAGTATTTTCACTGACAGAAACTTGTCTTGGTTCAAGAGGAAAAAAAAAAACCCCAAACATGCTACAAGATAAAATTTTAAAAAAAAAAGAGTTAAGATTTATTTTTTTCAAGTAGCATTTATCAGCAGCAATTTCACTTTGTTGCTATTAGGAATCCATAAAGATAAGTAGATATTAAGACAACTGACACCAGGAAAAACATCTCTCATCCTGGAAACAGCAAAGTGAAGGAAGTGACAGAAACACCTTTTCTCATTCGCAATACCAATTAATCAGGCAGAAGCAAGAGTTCTAGTTTCCCTCCAGGAGCTCAAGCAAAATTACACGCAAGATTTCTTTCAGATAGCAACGTAAGCAGAGAAGTTAAAAGTTTTTCAATATTCTGACCCACAGTAGCATTTTACTAGGAACTCAGAAGTACACCATTACTTTTTCCCTCTTCTACCATGACCATAAATTTAGTCACAAACAAATCATCCCTTAACCTTGCAGGATGATGGTAATCCCAAGGAACGCTGTCCAACTGTGACACGAATGTATTGATCATTTTTCCTTTGCAAACTCCCCTGTAGGTTTCAAAAACCTTTGGTCCTTTCTGCCAATAGAGAAACCCTTACTACCTAAGACTACAAAGAAAGACTATAAACTGCAAGTGTTTAAAAAACCAAAACCACCAAAAGCCAGTGTTAAACCATTTCTCCTCAATGTAGCCTACACATTTTTACATTTGTGAAACAAAACTCTCTTGTTCATTGCTCACTAAGAGAAGAAAAACTTCCAAAGAGCACCCTGTCTGCAAAGCAAATTTAAAAATCCCCCAAAATTAAAGTCAGCCGAACTAAAAACTTCATGTAGATAGCTAGAGAGCGGCATAGCAGCTTTGCAAGTACAAATGATTGACCTGCTTCAGCATTAGTTGAAAATGCTATCAAGCGATTATGAAAAAGTTTGAAAGAACTATCAGAATCATAGGAAGAATAGATGAAGTTACACAATATTCTAGAAAAAGGTTTGAAAAAAATGACAGTTATGAACACATTTTCTGTATGAAAATGATAAGATGGATAACAGTACATCCTGCCTGAAGTGCCAGCTGAGAAAAATGTCTTCTAAGATCACAGGTAAGTGTCCAAAGCCACTCAGAGAACTGTGAACCATCATCAACTGTGAAAAAGTCTATAATCTGCCAGTAAACATGTAAATGTACTACAGTGCAACTTGTGGCAACTAAAATTAACCAGTTTTATTACAACAGCTAGTCATAGCCAGTGAAAAGCAGTGGAGAACCAAGCCTCCTTCAAAACAGCAAAGCAGCTACCACTCCAAAAAGTATAGCGATATCCAGAACAATACGGTCAATCAAAATGGTAATTCAAAGCAGCATGAAAAAAAGCTGGTAACTCCTGCCTGCATCAGAATTTAGCATGCTCAAAGAATAGTAAAATGCAACCCGCACAACTTTATGCAGATTTAACTGTAACGTAATTATGAAGTGAGAGAGGGCAGGAATAGATATACTAGTCTTGTCAAAAGATCTGGAGGTTTTCAATAAAAGACTTGTATTCAAGCATAGTAGAAATATCTTAAATATCTAAAGGGCGGGCGTCAAGNCACAGGCAGTTCCACCGGAACATGAGGAAGAACTTCTTTACTGAGAGGGTGACAGAGCCCTGGCACAGGCTGCCCAGAGAGGCTGTGGGGTCTCCTTCTCTGGAGAGATCCAAAACGCACCTGGACGCATTCCTGTGCACCCTGCTCTGGGGGCACCTGCTTTAGCAGGGGGTTGGACCAGATGGTCTCCAGAGGGCCCTTCCAACCCCTGTCGTTCTGTGATTCTGTGACTCTCTGAAATGTAAGACATTCTGAAGGGATCAGATTAACATCAACTTCAGGATAAAGAATCCTGAGAATCAATGAGATGTGTTTACCAATGCTGCCACACTCAGCCCCTATATATTAGCATTTTACGTGAACCAATGGCTCAGAAAGCAGGCATTCCTGGCTACAGCCGATGGAAACAGAAGATCCATTAACACAAACTTTTATTAACCTCTGGAAGATCTCTTTGTCATATAAATGCATGACACCGTCCATATCTCAAGGACAAATACTAATACCACAGTAACTACTTCTAGGTAGGTAACCAACCCAAATACAGAAAAACATACTGCAGAAATACAGGAAAATCCCTGCTCACATTCATTAAAACAAAAATGATTTTGGAATAACTTCTGCAGCCTTCAGCAAGTAACATTTCCTCTACAGTTCTTGTCTGAAGTTTCTGTTCAGGACTGACATCAGCTGACAGAGAGCAACATTCACAGAGTGAACTCCATAACAGCATCAACGCCCGATAGTCAGGAATGGGGCACTTTGATCACGAGCTAGGCAGGCAAGCACACCTTACAGCACAGTGACCCCTCCAGTGCCTCCCATCAGCATAATGGAAGACACATACCCAGCTCCCAGAAGACTGAACTTTCTGGTGGCACCAATCCCTGTCTGCACAAGGAAAGCTTTCAATGTCAGTTCTACAATAGCAACAGAAAAGTCAGCCTTTACAAGGGCCGTCTTCATCTGATAAAGCAGTGTAGCAGAGACATTAGACTTCATCAACAGAGGTAACAATTGTTCACATTTTCGTAATTCATACCTTAATAGTTAATCACGAGTAAGAACTACTAGATTATACACTGGGACCTGGACTCCAGAACAGAGCAAGGAAAAAAAAAAAAAAAAAAGATGGAATTCCAAAACAGGAAAAGCTTATATTCCAGTAAAGCCCTGACAAATATCTTTACCCTGGAATTCAAATAGCAGCTATGATGAGAGAACAAACAAGATTCACAACACCTCAGAGGGGTATCAACCAAGGCTAAGAGAAAAAAATTGAATTCATGTTACTTTCTGGTGCACAGCACAATTACAAATTCTACGGTTGCTATGCCACTTTACATAAAAAGTGTAAAGTATCTATCTTAGGACTACAAGGTAGATTTTAGGTTTGACTACTTCTGGAAGGTAAGAAAGCCCACTACTTTTCACATTAAATTAATGACTATTACACAGGAAAATGACAGAAGAAAGTTTACTTTGGTAATTTTCTGCAAGCCAGCCAATGCTGAACACAAGGCATTGAACCCATGGAATTCAGGATTGTTTATCCATATCAAAATATTCTTATCCTCACGGTCCCGACAGCAAGAAAGCAAGAGTGATGAATGAAATTAAGACAGGAAGATGACAAAAAAGGAACTGTTCATATTATGATTGATTCTCCTTCCTAGATAGCGCATGAATAGAGGCCCAAGCACCGACATCTGTTTATGTCCAATCCTTTTTAAAGGTAGGTTGGTTTTGGTTTAAAGTAAGTTCACCAGCTTGCACATCTGCCGAGCCCACTGAAAGTAAAGTGCAGCTGTTCTGTCTCACCAAACATGAGAATATAGGAATTGATACCTTCTCCTTTCTATACAAAGGCGGAGACATCTTCCCAGAAAAGTACCTCAAAAATCCCTGATAATCTTTAGGTGACTGACATATTGAAAACCCTGCTTTGTAAAACGTAAGCCATCAACCCTGACCCTAACATTTTGAGGAAAAACCCAGCAGTCATTTGTCAAAGCAGAGTTTTGTTACTAAACATAAACTGACACTCCTGTTTCACGCTTTTAAAATTTGAAAGGTTAACATAAATGCTACACATACACTTCAAAATCACCACAGAACACAGAAACATCTTGGCTGTCTGTCCTTTTCAGACACCATTCTGTTTCCCATTCTTCTCTCCCATTCTTACAGTTATCCCATCCAGAATACACTACTTGCGAGTCTCTAAACAGGAGACAGAAATATTCATCAGCTTGCTGGTTATTTTGTCTCCCATAAGTATGCATTTCCTTTCATTAGATCTAGGAAGACACGAGTAAGATGACAGAACATGCTCTACTCTACAGCAGCTCCTTTGAAAAAGCAGTTTTAACTAACATCAGGTTTTTTTCCTTATAATTCCCACAAAGGGTATACTTGCACCACCACAGCTTCATTCCTTTATATCTTCTTTCCCAAAAAACGAGACCACAAAATCAAACAGGATCACTATTATTATAATAATGCACGTATTTCAGTTAAATCTTTATTTACTCATGCTTATATACTCTTTGTGATACACCACTTGCTTACAGGGATATTTTCCTAGACCTCTGGAGGTCGGCCTCAACTTGAGACAGAACATGAGATGCTACTGGTAGTTCTAAAGGCCTTCCCTCACCTCACTTGTCAGACTAAAATGGTCCAACTCACAGTATACTAAGAGTTAACCTGGTCACTAAACTTGGGTGCACAAGCAAGTTCTTTCCCTTTGTCAGGTTGCCGTGTACCAATAGATTCTTTTCTGTCTTCTTCTAGAGACTGGGACACGTATTTCTTAAAACTGTCTGGACATCACAATTAAAGGTTTCCCAGCTAGGGCAGAAGTCTTGGACGCTGTTCCAGCACTTACTCTCTCCCACAGCTTTAAGACTAGCAGTGTTGAATTTGTTACAGGATGATTAGCACACGGTGCAGATATATTGTGGACCACTCTCAATTCCCGGTTCTCACCTGGGTTTGCCAGAGATTGGATTCAATGACCCACATGGTCCCTCCCTTCCTACATTCTTAACACTGATGTGTAGGCAGGCTAGGAAGGTGCAGCAAGATTCATTTTATGCAATGAATGGGAGCTGATTATAAGTCTCTAAATTCAAAGCAAATAGGAGATATACAGCAAAAATTATGATGTGTCTTTTTCCTATTTAAAAAAGTCCAAAACACAAACAGCAACAGGAGTCAGAACATGCACACAAACTTCCTAGTGATGAACTGATTAAAGTAACTCTCATTCTTCTAATTACCTAGGAGACTGAAGACCTGTGGACATTTATTTTCTGGACAGCAATAATCATTGTATGGCTGAAGAGTTTATAGCCTGATTTTTAGAGTATACAGTCAGTAAATACGATGTCTTTGTATGCATGGCTTTTTTCTCTCTTCCTCCCCAGGTGGCATGCAACCAACACCCAACTTCCCGATAGCGGAAACACAACACTAAAAGTGATAAAGATATTTCAAAAGCCCAGAAGTACCTCAAAGCACTAGTGAATCTATGTAGACAGTGAGGCTAAAGACATCACCGTGCAAAGCAAAGCATGCTCCACCTACAGAATTTCCATCATAATCTCACCCTGACAACAAAGTTGTGCTAACGATATTGACATAACCCCCATACTAGAAAACACCGCTTTTCCTAAATCAGCACTGGATTTTCTATGATATCATGCTCTACCACTGCTATACAGCAGTCCACTGCATGCCACAGTGTTAAACTCTTGGCTTAAACAGGCATTAGTTGACAGAATCCTCATCACCCCAAGTGCTCTTACGGCAGGGTAGCCAGAAAGGTTCAAGAATGCGTATTATTGTTTCTTAACTCTAGAAATCATTCTAATTATTTAAAAAGCTGCATGTATGCATCTGCCCATACATTTCTGAGCATACCATACTCAGATAAAACAAGCCAGACCTTCTAAACGTACCACAATTTTCAAGTGACTTAGCCAGGTAAGCATTGTAACAAACCTGTCGCACAAGAGAGGTTTTTACGGGAATAGGCTTGAAAATAGGAGGGGGGAAGGGAGGGAGGATAACAATGGTGGAGTATCCTGCTTCACAAAGTAAGGAATAACAGCAAGAAACTCACGCACTGGTTACAATAGCATGGTAAATATTTCTATTCATACAGCAACACAGATAACTGCTAGCAGGAACTGAGAAAGCGGCAGATTCAGGAAAAAAAAAAATCCAAGGTTTCTTTCATGACCAAGATTTGCAATTCAATAAAAAGGTACAGGCCATGTAAATACCAAACCTGCTTTTTTGCCAGTCAGGCCATTAGCCAGATGCTAGAGATGAAAAGTTATGCGAACAGAATCTCATAAAAGCTTGTGACAGGATCAAAGAAACACTGCTAAAACTTATGAAAAACATGACATTTTAATATAGCCCAGATAACAGAAACCCAGACTGAAGAAAACCTGCTAACATCCTTGCAGTGATTTGATTACAGCTAAATTGGTTTCCCAGAAAGTGTGGAGAATGTTCAAATTATAGCAAACATTATTACAAACTCACATTTTACCCAGCAGATCCCAAACTTTTTTCTAGCTGCAGCCCCTCTTGCAGCTTGGTAGATTCAGACAATTACAAATTATCTGGGTGATATAGTAAAGTCACATACTTGACTATTCAGGGAACTGCTGTTCCCTGCGATAAAGTTCTGAACTACGCTTCCAGAACACAACTACATTCTGTAGAGCTGCCTCAGTTATTTAATAACTAGTCATTTAGCCCAAATACTTCATTACTGGGGAAAAAAAAAAAATTGTACTACCAAATCTGCTCATACTAGCGTGGGCAAGGTAGTGATTTTTCTCTTTTAGTCTTAGTTGATATGGCTGTAAGGGTGCTGACTCATATGCAACCCTGAACTGGGGCACACATGTGAGCTGCTGCAGTTTTCAACACAAAATACTGAAATATACTTCACAGTTATATGTCAGGCTGTAGATTGCAGTAGCTCAGGAGACGTATGTTCAGGCACCTACTGCTATAGATGCAGTAACCTCCGGGAGAAAAGAAGGGCAGGCAGCTGATGGAGATTATTGCTGTAGACATCCTAGCTGAACTGGGCATTTTTTAAGAGTAACAACCCTGCAGTCGAACCAGACAACTTTTTTTGGTTACAACCTGCTGGATTTGAGGTAGCGTATTATCCAGCTACAACCACCCTACAAACATCAACGCGCCCCCACAATAAACCTGGATAAAACGTTAAACGTACATTGTTATTTGGATCAATTCTATTTCTAGCCATTTTGTTTCGTTGGCTTCTTTACTGCTTTCCTCACCACCACCACCACCATCTCCCTAGGTGTTTCTTTATATCTTTTCTTCGTATCTCCTCATCTCTCCCATTTCCATTGGGGCTTCACTTTAAACCATTTCGCACAGTGTCTTCACGAACCATAACGTGAAATTCCAGCACGCGTAGAACGCGCTATATAAAATAAACTGTATACTTCATAGCTAAGATTTAGAGCTCACATGACAAACGAGACAGATGTGGAAAGACAGCAATTCCTGACACATGCTTCAGGACGGCAGCAGATTCCGAAACAAAGCATCGCGTCAGCTGACGCTTAATTTGTAGTAGATGTAATAAAATAAATGAGACGTGACCACTCAGCGTTCACAGAGCAAAAATGAAAAACACCCAACACCACCGCAAGGTCTCGGCGGACAGGCACCGGTCGGTCACCACCATCCCACATGATGCGACCAAGACAACAAAAGCGTGCGCTTCCCAAGGACAGACTTATTTAAGTCGGGGCGGAAAAACGCAAAGCGGAACGCGAACGGGAAGAGCCCGAAGGAGCGACGGCACGAAGCGACACCAAAACCCGCCCCGGCGCACCACCACCATGAGCAATGCCCGGCAGGACGCGGGCCCGCTCGCCTGCCGCCGGCGAGGGGGCGGCCACG
>VZSC01018404.1:87251-212642 GCA_013398225.1 Steatornis caripensis | reverse complement strand
GCAACCTGCTCTGGGCGCAACTGCTTTAGTGGGGGGGTTGGACTGGGTGATCTCAAGAGGGCCCTTCCAATCCCTGCCGTTCTGTGATCCTGTGATACATAGCGGTCCCAACAGCCTGAACTTCCTTTTCAACTGCAGAAGCACAGAATCCCTTTTAAGTTAATTTCTGAAGAATAAAACAGTGCAGGTAAGTGCATGCTAAAGTATACAAGCCCTTCTGTCAAGCCTAAAGTATCCCAAAAAAGAGATACTGTACATTGCTGTCTTAAGAAAGCAGAAGGATGAAAATAGATAGACTTGCCCATGCCTGAAGTATTCTGTCAATTTCAAATGTAAATTATTTTCCATTTAAAAATAAACAGTGTCAACCTGGAGCAAAACAGAGAGCTGGGGAGCTTTAGATGTCTTCATTGTAACTTAATTAGCATGTCAGCTTAATATGGTCTTGCTGCCAAAGTGTCAGCCGTGCCTGTAATCACAATTTTTTTTTTATGACCTGCAGTTTGACAGATCGCCCACAGCTCTTGCAGAGTTCAGATGTTTTACATTAATCTAGGCTGGGTTAATTTCTTGTCTAGTAATTTCATTTAGCGAAAGTACAGGCTTTCTGGAATTATGATTGGATAGGCCGCTTTTCCCTTTAAGTCCCAAACCATTACTCTTGAGTTAAAAAGCCTGCTCTCTTTTCCTTGCAATGACTAAAGTGGCTTATGCATAAATGATGTGATTATAAATCAGTCTGACAAGCTTTTAGAAAGAAGTACCCACGTAAATAATTTACGATATTTGAGTAATATTTCTGCCAGATCTGGTCCCCAGAACAAGCTCTTTTTTCTTCTACCCAGTTCTTCAAGTGTGGATTGTTCACTTCTTGGTTTTGTAACTGCAATGTTACTGTTTCACACCTGGAAAAGAGCTTGTGTGCCACAGAAGTTGTTTCTCTTTTCCTTCAGTTTTACCACTTGGTGTGATAAATGAGAGCACCTCTTAATACAAACCAAGCTCATAGTTCGTTGTTATAGGGTTTTGGTTCATAACATCCTTGAAAGACTGTTTGTGAAAGAGTACTGGTTAATCCAGTTAATGGAACATTTTCTATACAGTGTTGTGGACTAATGCAAAGAACTGAAGTAAGGCGAGAAATTAAGTAGGATTTATATTCTTAGAAAGCAAATGTACTTCAAATCGAGAATTGTTTGGAATGATCTGTTTTGTAAGGTGTTATTGATGCATTTTTATTTAATGAAACTTTGTGGACCCTGTGTAGGGCAAAAGTTACAATGGGTGCTGAATTTTAAAACAGTGAACAACAAGATGGTGTAGGAGAGAAATAATTCACACACAACACTGCTATTAATAACATCTTAATCGGTAAAAAATGTAAGCAGAATTAGTCTTTTCTGGTTTGTGCGGGGCAAATATCATCTTCCTAGACATACCAAAAGTAAACATAGTACTGCCTAATAAATCTAAGGGTTAAACTTTGCTGTTGGAGCCACATATATAGATACCACAGAAATAAGTGGGACTGTTTGAAGGGTATGTCAAGTCTGAAATGTGCTGTAACTGAGGAGAAATTGGTATAGTGGTATTCATACACCTTGAAAGCAAATATATTTAAACTACTGCAGATACCACAAACTCTCTATATTGTACCTTTTAATGCTCTTCCTGGGATAGTTTTCCTACAGAATGTGGCCTGAATCAATTCCAATAAGATCCATTGATATGGTGTCATGGAAAGCATCACAGGCCACCTCTAGTCTACAGTAGGCATCCGGTCTCATGACCTCCCCCCATGCATTTCATTGTTTAACCTATAAAACACTGAATGTCTTCTTCTCCTGTTGAAGTTAACAGAACATTGCCTCACTTTTCTCAGGTCGTCAAGGCTGTTTGCCTAGAGATATTATCAGAAGTCAAAACTGAAGAGCTATATTGTCTGCAGTTTTTCCACAGCAGTTTTGTAATCTGTTTTTCGCTCTTTTTAAACTGTGGTAGAGCACAGGCCTGCCTTGATTAGGAGCATCTGCCCCATTGTACTTAAAAGGCGAACACCTCAGCTCAGTGTTAGGTAAAGCACCCTGTGCATAACAGGTTAATCAACTTTGAAAATAGTTTGGAGTTCCCAGAGGAGAGAACACTCCCCCGAAATATAAAACTATTAATGTGTCTTTTTGGTTAGAGCAATATGAACCTTTGGTTAAGTATGTGGTATTATCTGTAGGGCTTGTTAAATCACTCGTTGCTACATGCATGGCTGTTTGTTCTTGGTGGGCATGGTGGAATTGCATTTATTGAAAGAATGTTAAAGATTTTTACTCAGCAAACCAAAGCTTCCCTGTGAAAGAAACTTACCGTATAGAGAAGGATGAGGCTGAATAAAAAGACCTCTAAAAGCGCACAGTCCAAGTCCTATCTTACAGATTGTGTGATGCAACTATTGATTTCTTGAAACAGCCACTATCTATCTGAGCGTTTCCCAAGTTGTGGTACTTCCACAGTTTGTGGCATGCAAACTATTTCGAAGTGATGCAAAACTGCCTCCTTTATCTTATATGTATGTGAAGAGAACTGGGAACTGACACTCCTAGCGTAGTTCAAAAACCTAGTTTGTCAAGACAGAGGGGAACTGTCAGGAAAAGGGGTGATTTATGACCAAAATCTCTTTTTGTGCTAATGGACAGTACGGTAGAAAGGTGTGTGAGGATGTGTTAATTTAGAAAATTAGAAGTTACATGCATACTGTTGTGGAGGGTGATGGTGTTGCTGCTACAACCTACAGTAGTAGTTGTACTTGAACCAATTAAATTCAGGACTATCTGTTCTAGAAGATTGGTTTATTTCCTACGTGGGAATTTGTGTACACACACAGATTTTTCTCAGCAGCAGCGCAGTTCGCTACCACCATACAAATAAGTACCTGCTTCTAGCTTACTGTTGAAAATTAGTATTTCATAGCCAGCTTCCCAAAACAGCCATTTTTCTGATTGTGTACCTAATATGTTCAAATTTTAAGCTTTTGTGTTATTGACTTTTTTGAAAAAAGCAAGATAAAAATATGGTAGTAGTAAAAGCCGTTAAGATTCTTTTCCTGTTGTGGTCTATCAAGGTAACATTTTGGAGCACAGTGCAAAACTTGTAGTCTTGTGTGTGTTTTTTCTCTGTGATAAGAAAACTTTCTGAGAACATTACCAGCTAAACTGAAAGGAATTCCCTGTAAATAATGGTCACAATCACAGAGGTAATAAATTATAATTCCTAGGTGTCTTTAAACTGATGATAAACTGCTTTTATCGTCCTGCATACAGAACACGTGTATTTGTACTTTAATTTTTAGTATTTCAAGTGGTTTGAAAATACAGCTTTTTTAACACCGGTTTATGAGTCAGGCAGTCTCCTAGCACTGTCCTGGCCTTGGAGGGCGTTTGAGGCTCTGTAGTACTCTTGTCAATAGCTTATCATCTGCTTCAGTATTAATGTTTGTGAGTCTGGCAGTCTCCTAGCACTGTCCTGGCCCTGGAGGGCATTTGGGGCTCAGTGGTACTCTTGTCAATAGCTTATCATCTGCTTCAGTATTAATGTTTCATGTGAGTTAAAACGTTGGGGAGGGGAACAATATTCTACATTCTACTGAGGAATGGAAGGGCCTTGCCTTCCCTAGCTCCTGACTCTGGTGTTGAGGTAGATTTGTAACTCCATTTGCAGAATTAACTTTTCTCTCTTACAAACTCCTACTCTAATAATTTTGAAATTGAAGTTCTGTCACTTTGAAATTGTGCTTTCACAATTGCTTTGAGACATAGGGCTTTGGCTGTGCTGCACTTCACCGGATTGGAAAAAAACCGCCACATTGCTCTAATAGAATGTTTAGTTTAAACCAGGCTCACAGCTGAAGCAAACTGTTCCTACAGGCAAAGCTTGAAACTAAACTGGCATCATCTGTCTCCTGCACACAAGGTGTAGGGGTTTGAATACAAACCACTGACGTGTTTTTAAACTGTTTATTGGAAAGAAGTGTCTTGCTAGTATTCTCTAAGCGGCATCTAATCTGTTGTATTAACACCATATGATGTAAAGCTGTTTTCAGCAGAACTCTGTACTTCCTCGTTCTCATTCAGAATCAATTTCCTCATCTTAGTCAGAGCTTTATTAAAGGTGTATCTCTTTAGAGAATATAGACTGACAATGGTCCACACCGTATAAAAACCTTAAAGGACTTAAATTCAGTTAAAGCAATTTTGCTTCAAAATGCTGCCCACCTATTGTGCATAAAGATTTGCGGCAAACTGTTAATTGGGCTGTGTAGGCAAATGCACACATTTCATGCATTGGTTTTTCTCAAGGGCTTTATAATAATTAAGATCTGATTTAGAGTGAGGGGAGGAAAAAAGGTAGTATTGTTCAGACTTTGATTCCCTCTACCACTCACCACAGATACTATTTTTTTCTCTCTAATTGTCTCCCTCGGGATGCAATGGACTCTCCTTAACAGGGGCGATAGCCTGCTTAAATCACAAGTGTATCTCCTGGTAATATTAATTTCTATATGTTCTCCTCCAAACCCAAATGTATTTACCACAAATTGCTGCAAACTTTTGATTGAAACACAGTCAAATGTATGAACACTGTACAATTATACAACTTTTGGACTGGAGATGAATACCAACCAAAACTACGGAGAATTTTAGCTACACCAAGCATAATTACTATTGCTCATACTCGCCAACAAAACAACTAGCGTCCTTTTTCTGAAAATTGTTTCCCAAGTCCTTAGTAAAGTTTGGCTTCCTTGTTTACAGACTAGAAAAACAGCTTATTCTAAAATGTGCTGGAACCGGAGTACAGTAGAAAAACATAATACTAGCCAGGTGCTGACTGATAAGGCTATCTGCTGAGGATTTTAGACTTCCTCAGGCTGGCTTTACATCTCCAGCTGCCCCTGTACGTATGCTGGTTTGTCGTATGTTTGTATCGCATACACAAGTCTTAGTGATAGACTACCAGTTGTACTCAGCATTTGTGCAAACACAGTAAGAGATCGCCTCTGTGGGCTTAGACAGAAGTGCTGCTGCAGCTCCTTTGCACGCCTGCTGCACGCGCAGGCTCTCAGCAAGAGCGGTCTCTAGCAGCAGGGCAGAGTGGCAATGCAGTACCCGGGAGCTGCTGGGTACTGGCTTGGAAAAGGCTGCCATCTACCGAATTATCGGTACCACTTGTTAAAATTCTTACAGGTTCTGTATGTTTTCAACTCTGCGTAGTTTTATGTGATACCATCATAACACGAGATGGTATGATTACAGTCAAAACAATGATCTAAAATAGAGAGTGAAAAGTCAGGGTATAGACAAGTAAAATTTTAGCAAGTTGCCTCTGCTTTTTATCAGAGTCTAAGTGTTAATGGATATTGAAAGTGACCTAGGAAGACCATGCTGAAGAATCTAAGAAAGGGAATTATTTTGTTTTTCCTTACCTAGAGTGGTACAATGCATTCACATTTACCTAAAAGAAAAAAAATAAAGATATAATTTGTTAGCAGTGTAATATTTAGTTAGAATAAAGGCTCAGACATGATTCAGTTTTCTAGTCTCTGATCTTGTGCAGTATCAAGATGCTGTTGATATTTTTTTTTTTACTAGCAGGAATAATTTATTTGTTGTTGTAAATAAAACAATTCTTTCACTGTTGTCATATAATTTAAGGCTCACTGTTACCACTTTTATGAATGGAAGACCGGAAAAGTGCCTCTGCTTCTAGGATTAAACTAGCATTTCCTGCCCACATAGTATAAAGTATTTGAGAAGAAAAGTTTTGACTGTTCTGAAACAACATCAGCAAACAAATTTCCAGCTGGGGCTGCAGCAGTTCCGTGGACTGAGAAGTATAATATTACTGTGATGTCCCACACATCTATTACAGAATATTGTTACACTCAGTGGGCAGTGGACTTCAACAGCTTTTTGGCATGTCTTCATACAGACTGTTAGTTCTGTTGTCTTCAGTATTTATGTCTTCTCTTACCTTTAGGCATGCCTGAAAGTCAAGGGAACGACAGCGAAAGCCACATCAACAGCAATAGCTCCAGCACTAGCAATTCGGTTGCTTGCTTCGGACAGGTCAGTTCCGTTCACTTGAGGGGGAAACAGAAGTTTTATGCTTGCGCTTCTGGAAATCTGCTCTCTGTATTTACTGATTTTAAAGTTGGATACAGTAAGGCTGGAGTCATATCCATTACCCTAGCTGTGCTATACCTAATGGTACATTACATTTTCCTCCATGATAGCCTTGGCCTGCCTCAAGTTACAATAAATTGCTCTGGATTCTTCACAAAAGTTTTTTCATTTTGTTCCTTAAAAACGGGGCTCATTTTATTCTCTCTTATTCCCAGATGGCCTAGATCATGCTTACACACGTTCTCAGTACTGGTTCAGAAAAGTCAACTAATTTCAGCTACTTAAAAAATAATTTTTAAAAAATTGAAATAATTTGGAAGAAAGAAAACCGTATCTGAACTGAACAGACCTGTTAGTGGTGAATTCTTTCCCCCATGACAGGCATTTATATATAGTTCCTGAACATGGCATAGGCATGTACACTCTTTCTTTTTCCTTATGCCTTAAAAAATAAAGTTATTCCTTTAAGTTTAAATGGAACCAAATACAAATTAGAGAGGTTTGGCAGGCGTTGGAGCTTATATGGCACACGCTCTATTGAATTCCGCGTTCTGCTGAATGATAGGGCAGCCAATGCATGCATACACAATACTTGTGATTTAGGTGGTGAAGCCTCTGTTCTGTCCCACATCAGAGCACAGGAATACAAGTTTTTAGTGCTTGAATCCTTAAATACTCATTTAGGCTTCTCTAACCTTTACAGATTGTAAATTGTATTTCTACTAAGAAAAGGAGCAAATGTTACAACACTTTAGGCTTCCAGTGATGCTGGAGTTATCCAAACGACCTTCCCTGCATGAGGGGAATTTGCTGAACACTCCTCAAGAAACTCCTATTTTGATTGCTTGCCTAAGCTGCTATCCTGTCTGCCCTCATGGCATATGGTGGTAGGATACGTTTAAACTTAAGTTTTGTTGGAGTTTATACACTTTTCTTGTTGGTCACAGAGATACTATGCTGTATTTTTGAGAGGTAAAATAATAAACAATATTTGTGTATTACCTGTGTTCCAGGCAGCCTTCAGTAGGATTATGACTGCATTAACATTGCAATAGGATACTAATAGGCCTGGCTTATCTCAGTTCTTCTAATTTAAGTGATGGTTATGAGAAATGGAAAAGAATTGTTACAGCTCAATAATTAATGCTTGTGTATATATACTTCAGGAGTAAGAGAAAAAAACAATATAATGCACAAATGTAACACGCATACACACACACCCCGTGAGGGTCTTTCCTTGTCTGTTACATCCTGATTCTAAAAATGGATTATACACCTCTTGGAAGGACTGTACATGGAAAAATGGAATTTAAAAACAGTGATGTTGGGAGAAAAGGGGGAGCTAAAATAGGGAGAGTGAGAAGATTTGTCTTACCTTGTTTCTGTCAAGTATCAATACACAGCGAGTGAATATCAAGCTATCCAGCATGCTCTTCGTCAGAGACTGGGTCCAGAATATATCAGCAGTCGGCAAGCTGGAGGAGGACAAAAGGTATGAACAAACATGCACGGGTATTTCAACTCACAGTTTTTTCCAGGAAAACTAGGATAGAAAAAAGTTACGGTAATCCTTATTTTTTTTGAAGTTAATTTCCCACTAGTAGTTTAATGTGCGGATATGAAAGCAAAGTCAGCATAGCATAAATTCTGGCTTTTACTGAGCCACAGGTTCCCTTTACACTTTAAAAAGAGACTTAACTTTTCAGTGCTTCATCCTTTACAAGGGAATATTTATCTACTTGTGGAACAATGAGACGTTTTTATTTTTTCCCAGAACTGGAACATATGAAGCGTTGTATAACATTGGCTGCATTTTAACCTCTTTAGTGCCCGCTACCTCTGCCTTCGCTTATTAAGTCATATTTGTTGTCATATTAACCTCAAATCACAGTTGCTGGAAGAGGGTGAATCTAAAGCTGCGCCATCATCCTTTTATTCATATTATCCGAACCTTGAACTTGGCTGGATGTGCAATCCCTCTTTAAAATACCGCTAGTACATATCTGTGCATATGTGTATGTATTTATATATATATTTATCTATGCTTTTCTCTTCAGGTCTGTTACATTGAGGGTCACAAGGTAATCAGTCTGGCCAATGAGATGTTTGGCTTCAATGGCTGGGCTCATTCCGTCACTCAGCAGAATGTTGGTAAGTATCTCTTCAGGATAAAGAAGTCTTTCTTCTTGTTCCACTGCGAGGCCCTGAAGGAAGGGTCTCTCAGATGAGGACGAGGGTATCTATCCTGGAACTTGATCGCTTCAAAGAACCTGGGGGGATGGATGTGGAATTTCCAGGTGTCTTAGCAGTTGGTAAGAATGACAGAAATCGAATAATAACAGAGCTTTGGTTTTCTTTTTAGATCTTGCACTGGAATATGTCATAGTCATTATTCTAAGTGTGTTTATGATTATTCTTGAGTTATTCTAATTGAGTTTTCTGATCTCTATGGGAACACTCAGTCAAAGTAATTACAATTAAACTATTTTACACCCAGCAGCCCTAAGCCAACTCTCGTACTGTCCTGGTTTGGGCTAGGACAGAACCAGTATTCTTTCAGTAATTTTACTTTTTAGTTGAGTCTCTTATGAGAAGCTGCACTCTCTGAAATTAACTGCACATACTCACCTGTAGTTTTTATATTCTAACAAGTTAATGTTCCCCTAATCTTTAGGGACACATCTTTTTCTGCAGATTCCTCTTTAGCCAATACCTGGTTCTGAGATTTTTACAGTAGAAAGCTTTGGAAAAATTATTCTTCTAGAAAACGGTATTCAGGTGGTCTTAAAGCTTAAGCTTCTTCCATCTTGATAGCTGAACGTAGTACCTACCAGAGGAGTATCGTCCTTCCTTGCAGATGTGCTATGCTTAGACTGAAGACTGGTTGTTGAAGTAGCTCAACAAAGCTGTGTAAATGTATCTCCTTCCTTCTTCCCCTGCTTTCAGAAATCTTTTCTTACTTCAGGCTGGTAGATTCTAGACTTAAAACGAGTTATGTCACAGGTTTCCAACTATTCTGTAGCTCCTTTTCAGTCAAGAAAAGACTAACATCCTTCAAACTTCTTTTTCAAATAATGCCGTAATAAGTCATTCCTTCGCAATTCAGAGACAGAGGATTCTGTTATGTTTTGTTTAAAATTCCTGGGCAGAAAAAAGGCTTGCACCTCTGACCGGTTTACAAAACAGTTGAACAAATATGCCAGATGAGTACAGAAGAACTTTTGGACCCCAGAGTACAGCTGTTTGAATTTCAAAGCATTTCATTTCAGACATGTGTCATGTTTCTATCAATATATCAATCGGACTTGCAAGACTGCTAACTAGAGTGCCATATGTATATTATACAGCATTTCTTTAAGTGTGAAATAAGGTAGATTAGAGATTCTGGGTTGAGAGTCATATTGCAACCTGTTAAGCTCTTCAGGCACTCTGTCCTGGATAAAACCTCACACAAAATTTCACAAACTGGAGACTTGTAGCATATAATAGGAAAGAAATTACTTTTATAGACAACAGAGTTTCTTTTTCATTGCCGTTTTTGTAAGTGGATACTTTAGTAAGTGGATACTTTAAATCTTTCCTTCCAGACGAAAAAATTGTTATGCTCTGAAAATTTAGGATACGTATGTGAATGAGAAGTAACTTCTCCAACTCTTCCTTCTTTAACGTGTTTAATTTATACATGTAGTATCAAGGTGTGAGTGTTTGGCAGGTCTAGCCACTGATAACCAGAAAGTATCACGTAACATGTCCAGAGCATACATGCATGTCAGCATTCTCAAACTACAGTTAATATTTTGTAAGTCAAGCTCCATTTTATACAAGATGATACAGTATCTTGGGCACATTCAGCAAGGATGGTGCAGGTTTATAAATGTCCTAAAGGACAAAATAAGATCTAAATGTGAATCAGAAGTCTTTTGTGTTATTTAGGATGTTGCTTTTCCCTCCCCCAGACTTTGTTGACCTCAACAACGGCAGGTTCTACGTCGGGGTCTGTGCGTTTGTGAAAGTTCAGCTTAAGGTAAGTGGATTTTTTTTGTCTGCTCTGTCTATAGTTGAGCAATTGCCTAAAGCTGTGACTGCAAGTTCATGTATAGGTCAGACTGTGGTTCTGGAGTACCGTATGACACCAGAGAACCTAGCGGTGACCAAAACATTGACCTTGCTACAGAACAACCAGCTAAGAGTAAGCAACAAGGCTTAGGAAAGCATAGCATCTAACAAGAAGTGCTGTATGTGCAGAAACTCTGTTTATATTTAGTATTTTTAAAATTTTACTGCAGGATGGGTCATACCATGAAGATGTGGGGTATGGAGTCAGTGAAGGCCTAAAGTCTAAGGCTTTGTCCCTAGAAAAGGCAAGAAAGGAGGCAGTAACAGATGGACTGAAGAGAGCACTCAAGTAAGTGAAGATCGGTATTTGTACGTTTTCAGAAGTTGCGAGCATTAAGTGTTATTTTCAGTCACAGTGAGCTCTCTTATTTCTCAGGTGCTTTGGGAATGCTCTTGGGAACTGCATCCTAGACAAAGACTACCTGCGAGCCGTGAATAAGCTTCCACATCAGGTGCAGTACATAGGCTGTTAGAGCACAGACTGCAAGATGTCCGCTGCTCCTGGTCTTTTGTATTAAAAAAAATTATAAATAATGATACCAACATATCTCATCCCTGAATGTTTCCAGCTGGGAGACCAAAAGCCTTTGCCTCCTAGTTCGCGTGAGCTGTTTGATACAGAGTTCTTCCCCGACATTTTCCTGCATCTCTAAATTTTGACTGTTTGCAGTAGGCAAGATTACTATGGTGAAGAAACAGTATCCTGCTCGAGATCTCGTGTGACATTTATGGCTGTGTTGTCTAAGTCTCTCAGTTCAATGCCCGTAACGCATATACCTGCGTTCATAGCGGGTTAAATGTTACCACAGGAAGCACTAAACTATTTGAACTATCTTGCTCTAGGTGCCATTTTCTCCACGGGCTGCAGTTCTTAAGGCTGTTAAAGCTTTGTCAGTTGCAGCAACTCAGTTCATCGCTCTCTGCCACTTCTGCTTTAAGTATCTGTCAGCAGTGATAGCAGTGTCAAGTTATGTATTTGTCACACAGGTGAAACGGAAGTCCTTTAGAGGCTGTCAAGGCTGCGTGCATGTTTCTTTACTGTATGCTTTTGCCCTGTGTAAGGCCAAAACCAGAACGCATCTCTCTGTTCTCATTGTCAGTGGTAGCACAGTCTAGTTTACTATTTATTACACATTTTGAAAATCAAACTTTCTTGTCACATTCCTCTCATCACTGGACGTTTTCAGGAATAAAAAAACAGGATGGGAAATAACTGCATACCGTGACACAATTTCCAATNTTAAGGCTGTTAAAGCTTTGTCAGTTGCAGCAACTCAGTTCATCGCTCTCTGCCACTTCTGCTTTAAGTATCTGTCAGCAGTGATAGCAGTGTCAAGTTATGTATTTGTCACACAGGTGAAACGGAAGTCCTTTAGAGGCTGTCAAGGCTGCGTGCATGTTTCTTTACTGTATGCTTTTGCCCTGTGTAAGGCCAAAACCAGAACGCATCTCTCTGTTCTCATTGTCAGTGGTAGCACAGTCTAGTTTACTATTTATTACACATTTTGAAAATCAAACTTTCTTGTCACATTCCTCTCATCACTGGACGTTTTCAGGAATAAAAAAACAGGATGGGAAATAACTGCATACTGTGACACAATTTCCAATTGATGTAATAGGTCATGAAAACCAGTGGCTGCGGGCACGACAGAAGAGTAGGCGGACAGTATAGCTATTAGCTGTGTAACCTACCCTAAAGCATGTACAGCTCCTCTGTGCATCCCTGCAAAAGCAGGACTATTTCATTTAGTCCTGAAGTCTCTCAAGCTGACAGCCTATATGTCAGCCAGTGGGCAGCAGGAAAAAGGAGTGTTCTTTAGACTTGGGGGAGCTCTGGAGGAAATAGGAAGATTTTCCATGAGAAAAACTTCCTCATTCAAATAAAGTTTTTAATATGCATAGCCCGGGATATCCTAGAAACAGAATCAAGCGGGTCGTGTACCAAAGCTGCTTGTTGTAGTTGGAACTTCTACTTAATTTTAAGCAAAATGCATACAGTGGCAATGTCAATATATTGCATTCGTAGTTGCTTTGTCCTTTTACTAACTGGCATTCAAACTCTGCCAGGCCCTAATGCACAGCACAGCGAGACAGAAAATACACTCAGCGTGGTCCTTGTAACAACATTTACAGTGTGCCTGTATTTCACCCCTCATTGCTCTTGTTAGAATAGTTAACAAGTAGTTATTCTATACCAGTGGGTTTTTTGGTACCATGGTCTCAAGCAAAGGTAATTTCTAAAGGTGGTTTCAACTTTCAGTTAACCAAATTGGATCCTTTGCAAAAGAACACTGCAAAATACTAGATGCATCTATGATAGAAAGGGTGAACCAAAGTGTTTAGACCGGACTCACAACAACTTTTAGCTGGTGCCAGTCACTTCAAAAGTTGTACCACAGAACAGCAAAACCGGTAGCACAATTTTGTTTTGCTACATGAGGAGTGTACAAATGGCCCTGCAAATGTCCTCTGCTTGACTTCAAAAATGTGTTGGCACCTGAATTTTGCAACTGAGTTATGAGAGCAGGATGTACTGGACTTGGCCGTTGGAGGATGAGGAATATTAGGAAGATCTACACTCCAATTTATTTGTTTTAAATACCTGATACAATACTACTGGTGAACTGTGGCTCTTGAATATACGAAGAAGTAGCGTGTACAACTAACGCATACCTGAACATTTGTTTTCCTTGCCATAACTATGGTTCTTACCCTTCCTGAGCAATAAGAAGCCATACTACATCTTGCTTTGCTTTTCAGACTCCTTACCTCCTTAGGTTTCAGTTTGCAAGGGAAGCGCTGCAGTTACTTTACCCTCACGCTATGTCAAACAGTGAACCTTCTGAGGTGACCAACACCATGGAGAAATGCCTTGTGTGGAGGACTTTGGTCCAGAGAGGACAAGAAATTCTGATGTACACCTTCATTAGTGACAACCATGCAGTAACCCCCTTCCTTCAGAGCAGTATGCTGTGATGTAGCACAGCAATCTGTACTATTAAAGTTGTTCCTGGCTGTTCCTGAGGTTGCACCTCAGCAACCAACAGTGATCTTGTCAGCTCCCGTCGTGTACCATTTGGGGGTGGTAACATACCTTGCTCAGTGAGGAAAAATAAACCTTTTACAACCGCTGATCCATGGAGTTTCATAGTAAAGTTGCCTTCATCATACTAGGCTTTACCAAACTCTGCTAGCCAGTCTAGAGCTGTAAGGTGGTTCTATCTAGCTAACTTAGCCTGTAGGAGCAGATCCAAAGTGACACCTCGCCAAGTAAAGATGGCCCAGATCTCTGCTTTGCCAGGGTCATTGTCTGTTGGCTGTATTGCCACAAATTTGTAAAATCACAGAGCCAAACCATCCTATCTTTAATAAAAAGAGAATGGTGTACCTTCCTCAGTGACCTCATGATTGCGGAGCTGAGTAGAGTCTTGCCATGCCCTTTAATTCAAGCACGAAAACAGAGCTACCAAAACTAACAAACACACTCGGCAACGGACCTGTGAGACTGTCAGAGAAGCTGTAGAATTCTGCATCAATCAATCACCCACGTCTGTTCTTGTTTGCAGAGCACTGCACAGGGACACGTGGGCTTGTCGGCCCTGAAACACCGAACTATTAGGGTAACACAAAGCCGCATGAATTCAATGATTAACTAACTGAATGACTTTGCACTGAAAATACATTCAGTTTCCTAACTTACTGTTCCACTTAGAGAAAAGAAACGAGATGATTTTTCAAGAGTACTGTATAGAAAAAGGCTGTGCATATTTCATTAAGCTGATGAAGGAAATGTCTGAATCTGTTTTCTTTTTTTCCTTTTACCAGATACCCCCCGACTTAGATTTGGTCAAAGCTAAAAGACGGGACTATGAGCCTGAAGTAGAGAAAGCAAGATACAATAGCTGTTTGGAAAGGCAGAAGGCAGGAGGGAAACAATGTTGTGAGACGGCATCTGCTTGTAAGCCTGGTCAGACGGAGGCTGCCGTGGCAGCAGTAGATCAGAAACAGCCAAATAGCTCCAGGTGAGACTCCTATGATAAGTTTATTTTATAAGTTATATTAGAAGTTACGATACCTTTTAAAACGCACAGATAGGCCAGTTTGGAAGATGACATAAAATGCTAGTTTAGTGGATGTTCCTTGCTGTTATTTCTTTATGCTTTTTTTTTTTTTTTGTAAAATGTAATTGCTGAAATCCTGTTTAACTTTGTGCTCTCCTTGCGGGGAGGAGCAGAAATACAGACTCCTCCGCTGTTGAGTGTGATGCTACTTACCAGCGGAAACTGAGACAAAAGCAGCTACAGCAACAGTTCCGGGAACAGATGGAGAAAAAGCATGAGGTTCCAGTAGTTGCTCCTAGCAGCAAACAGGGTAAGACTCGGCATTAAAAACTGATAGTTTTAATGATACCTGCTGGTAGGCATGGGTACCCTCAATACAGGACCCTGACAAGTTTCATTTGCTTTTGTACTGTACTATCAACACACCTTTGAGACCAGGGGATGGGAGATTATCATGCTTTTCCCACCCCCTTGTTCTTAAAGTGGCAGGAACACCAGCTCTGCAACATTCCGACCACCCTAAAGCTTCACACAGCACAGTGGCCGTTGTCAGTACCATTAACCTGCCGCAGCTGAGTTGAGCCTGCAGCACTTCACTGACGTGGTTGCAGGCAAACAGACATTGCATTAGCTACTTAGGTGTTGCTCTTCACTCATGGGGAAGTCTAGACAGCTGTGTGGTAAGCAGGAACTTGGGGAAGGGGTAAACGGGCTAAAAACCATTTCGAAGTAATGCAATTGCTCTTGCCAGCCGTCATCAGGTACAGAATCTTACCATTCCACGTACTGCTACCAAAACATATCCCGCTCTGGGAAAAAAGAAAGTACCTGGCAGCAGCTGCTGCTTATCGTTTCAGACTCATGCTCTGTTCAGAAGGCACAAAAGGATTCTTCTGTATTTCTGATATTAATTTCTTGTGTTACCTCCATGCAGCAACATCCGATCCTCCTGTACAGGACAGCATTCCAGCAGCGGTACAACAGGAGCTAGCAATAGAAGAGGAGTTCTTCGCAGGTCAGACAAGAAGCAAGGAGTAATAAAGTGTTAAATCATTAGCATTTAAATCAGCTCTTCAGAGTACAGTGTATAGGTAAAAGTTCTGAAGAGGCTGGAATAACAGGAGTGTGAGTATGAGTCCAATCTGAACACAAACTGCTTCTGTAGTGGTCACCACTTGTGGGAAGACAGTGGGCTGGTCCCGGAGTTACTGGCATTCCTGTAGTACGATACTGCCGTCTTTGGTTTGATCACCTTTTCATGCATTCTAGATGATCCTGAACTTTGGGACGTTTCCTTGGAGACCACTGATCTTAAGATAACGGGTCACAAAACAGCAGACCCATCAGCTGGACACCAGACACCTGCAACACCCCGTGGACATCATCAAATGACTGCTAGTAACAGGACACCTCACAGAATGAATTACCACAAAGCTTCCACTAGACTTGCACAGTTGCAGCCATCTGCTACAATCATGAGCAACAGCAGCTGTGCCAACCAGCATACCCCAGGTACGTGCTACCAAAAAATGACTGAATTCTGTCTTAACAATGGCTCTTGGCTTTGAAAGCAGCGCTGTTAGATTAGTAAGTTGGAGCGGGAGAAACGCTCCTCTTTTCTTGGACCTGGCTGCAGATGCTGTGACGGTGGGCTAGGAGAACCATCTTGTTTTTCCATCCAACTGTCTGATCAAGGAAGAGCTAGAAAAAGAATTGAAGAGCACTTTTAGAAGCAGGGAAAAAAGCTTTAAGAAACTTCCATTTCTCACAATCTCCCTGTTTGGCAGAGCGCAGCCCCCACAGAAGAAGTCAAAGCTGGAAGAAGAGGAGGCTAGAACCTATGTAAGATACCTGGGGGTATCATTACCTCCACACCAGATTACATCAGAAGACTGCAGCTGGCTCTTCAAATTATGTGAGAAAGCCTAATGCGTTAATGGATTTTCCTGTACATTATGGTGAAGCAACACACAAGACTCTTTAATACAGCCAGCAAGAACTTAATGTACTGTTAGGTTATTACATGTTTCAGATGCCTTTTTCTGTAAACAAGCAATCATTTGTGCTTTTGCAGCACTAGATTTGTGGCTGTATTACAAGCTGACGTTACACATCATCTGCCTGAAATGGTAACAGAGGTAATCTTTAAAATGAGATGCAATTCATAGCTTCTTTCTCCCTCAGTGTTGCGCTTCAGCACAGAGAAAAGAGATTTTCAGTCAAAGGGGGAGAGCATGGGCTATGGTCAGGTGACAAAGCCTACAAGCTGTGGTTGCCCATTTGGTGAGGCCGAGGGTACGAAGCTGTGGCAGTGCCTGCCTCTGACGTGCAGCCCAGCACTTTGCCTCGTGGCTGCACAAATGGGGTGAGAGCCCGCTGCCCCTCCTCACCTTGCTCCTCAGCCGTATGGGATTCCAGTGCAGCAGCAGCATGTTCAGCTGTGCCTGTGCAATGGGGCAGCACGGGGGGGCGGGGGCACACCGGGACTGCTGCCAGGGAGCTGCACGTAGCACCTCAGTAACTGTGTGCTTGGACCTTTTGTAAAATTAATGGGAACAGCACTTCTGTTTTTAAATAAGCTTTCAACCCTTTTCAACATCATAATAAACATGAAATTTGAAAAACAAACCACACGCGTTCATGCCTCTGTACCCTTCAAACCATTACAACTCATTTCCTGTTTAACGAGCTCAAAGAAGTGAACATATTCTGACTAGTTACAAGTAGGAAGCTAAACAGAAAACCACCACGTCTGCACAGCCTTATGTTTGCTTTAAGATGGGCAACAAAAGACTTCAAGCAGGTTCTACACTTCAGAGCAAAGCAATGGCTGTTCCTTCCGGTAAGAAGGTCAAAGACAGAATTTTTAAGCAGTATTTTGAACTGGATACAGTAGTATTTTTCAGAAGTGCAGTGCTGGAGACAAGGGGGCTGGAAGTTAGAGCTGGACCAGGAAAATTTACACAGTGTCTTTGACTACTCCAACCCTGAAATCAATGTCAGACTTGAAACAGGACCTTGTTCCCGTGTTTGCCATCACTGCTCCATCTGGTCAAGTCCCTTAAAGCTACCTAAACGTAAATACACTCAAAGTGTTCTGCATTTATTCCAGTTTCTCCCACTCTACCTTCACCACTTAGTCCTTTTTCCTTAAAAGAGCCTCTCCTATCCACTTACCTCCTCAACAGGACAAAGAACAAGGACTGGCTTCAGTATGGCAAGATAGCACAAATTATAATTAACCGTAACAGAGCACATCTAGAACATAGTTTCACATTTCACCAGGATAGTTTCTCCCCAATTCAGTGCTGCCTTCAGGACAGCTCAAAAACACATACCACATGTTCGAGTCATGTGCTCTCTGTTGAAATCAGATACCTGTTAGGAAGCGAATATGTAGACATTCATAATTTCTGTACTCAAAGCCGCCCAAAACTTTTACAACAAAAAAATTAAAGTCTCATATAAACACAACTGCATCAGCTTTCTTGACTCTATGGAAACAGTGCAAACGTAGCCGTGCCTCCTCTGAGAGAAATCACTGCAGTATGCCTCTTGGGATCGGTCCCTTTGAAAGGGGCTGTTACTCTTCCACTTGGATGCTGGGGTTTGGGGTTTTTTTTTCTTTTTTCTCCTTTAAGGCCTCGCGCAGCGTGACTCATAACAGAAGCTGTTCTTAAAATGGAAAGAAATGCAGCAGCAATTAGTGTTTAGAAATACCAAATAACTGCTGCGAGTCTACAGCTGTTTTGAGAATGACCGTGTAAAGTAGCTCCACTCTTCTACTCAACCAGTACGGTTGCAAATTTGGGGATGGAATGCCTATTCTACAGCAACACTGAAAAGTTTTTTCTCGCCAGCACCGCAGGGCCACATCCCTGCTCCCTTCCACCCCAGAGAGGAGGGCAGGGGACCCAACAGAAAAAAAGAGAAGGACTCTTCTGTGCCAGGACTGAGCTTCCCCAGCTCTTGCAGCACACCCTGCTCCAGCTTCACTGCGAAAAGGAAGCACAGAACCCCTGCTGGCAGAGCTCCCCTACTGGCAGAGCTCCACCTGCGTTCCAAACGGAGAGAGCCGCTTCCAGCTGCGCGCGTTTGCCTGCTATTTGGTAGCGTGACAGTCTCAGCCATAAAAGCAATCGCACTGCTTGCACGTGTCCTTCACAGCTTCGCCCTCCCCTTCCCTGAGACACCCCCCGCCTCACAAAGGAGATCCGTTCTAGGAATTACTCGCCGTAGGACCTTGCTTCAGAGTATTCTATTAAAAGGCCGAAGGCTCGTTGCTGGTCATTGCTTTCGAGAAGTTAAGGGTCTTGTTAAAATGGGTTTCTTGTACTTCCCTGTGATAAAATGGGTAACAGTTAAATCACTCCAGGAAGAGGACGGAGAGGTTGCAACCTGCTGTTCAACAAGAAAACCCACAGCTCAACAAAAGCAGGTTTGGTTTATTTGAATGACTTCATTAAATAATCTACAAAGGTAACAAATTGCAGCACAGAGCGCAATCGTACAAGAAGCGCAGTGCCTGGGTTTAGTGCAAAACATACAACTAACTACGGCCAGGGAAGCCCAAAGTTTCAATTAATTTTATTTTTTTATTTTTATTTTTTACAGTGTACATTGTTAAATAATGTAAAGAAAACGCTTGTAATTCAGAAACAGATTTTATGTGGAAAAAGATACTCAAAGTGTAATATTAAACAAAATAATTTAACAGTTCAGTAGCATTAGTTTATTCCTCTAGACTTCAGTTACTCATCCACAGGAGGAGGAGGGGGAAATCAATGGTAAATAAAACCAGTTCTTGCATAACATTAAGTGAAAAGACGACCTCAAACTTCTTAGATCAAAATTAAATAACCACATGCTGCATCCAGCTGATTGGTTCCCCTGCCATGAATATTTCCCCTTGTTTCATTACTGCCCCGGGTTTGTCACAGCTCCCACCTCTCCCCTCGCACCGGGCGTGTTCAGGAAACTCCTCTGCATCCCTTCCCACGAAAGAGTGGAGGTCCCCCATTTCACTTCAGCTGCAGGGACCCTGCTTTCTCCCCCCCCCCTTCCACCACACGCATGCTACGTGCCTCCTCTCTCCTCCTGTAGCTCTAGCCTGCACTTCAGTTACAGAGAATAAACCCCCAAACCTTGGGAGCCCAGCCACCTCGCCACCGGCCTTCGCCCTCGGGCGTTCATCTCCAGCCTGTACCTGCCCTGGCTGCCAAAACTGCTGTAAAAAAACTAAACAAACAAAAAAAAAAAGTGACAGGGAAGGAACGCATCTTGCGTGTGTCTCTGTAAAAATAAGAGTGAGAACGTCCACAGACAGAAAAGCTCCCTGTTAAGGCTCCACGGGGGAATAGTGCTCCTAGAAAAGAAAAATAATTCAGGCAAGTAACATCTCTGTGAAGCGCCAGCTCCCAGGGTGCCAGTGAGCTACTCCCAAGTACCAGGAAGCAGCACTCTCTTCCTTCACAGCTTTTTGCAGCACTACGTAAATACTGGCTGGTATTATTTTTACTTTGAAGAGGAAACCAGTACTTTTTAAATACAAAAAGGGAGAATGACCAAAGCAGAAGGTACAGTACAGTTACTAAGAGGTGACAGATAGTTACAGTCCTGGTACCAGCTTGAAATTTCTTAGAGTGAACAAAATCATAAATCCTCCAAGTAAGACAGAGGAAACTTCTTGATGCCGGCTGTTTCAAGTACATCCATTGCCGGCAATGGATGTTACACCAGGACAGTCTGTTCCTGGCTTAAATGGGTTTTACCAAAAAAAAAAAAGGTAAGAAAAGCAATCCCAGCAGACAAGCCCCTGCCGACAAGCAATGGCACCTCTCCCTCAAGTCACATCCTGACCGAACGTCTTCGCCACTTCGCAGGTGGAGTCAAGCCGCACCTCAAGTTGGGCCTTTCCCAAAGATACACGTTCTCCCCATCCTCTCTCCGTTTCTGATCCAGACCTCCTGCCTCCATAGACAATATTGCTTAGTCTCATTTTAGCTTCACCCACAACCCTCCGTCCCCCTGCACCTGGCCCGTCACACCAGCAACTTCAGATCTGCCCGCCCAGACAAGTTTCCCCAACACACGGAAACGGCATTCCAACCCGCTGCCTCCATGACTTCCCCCTCCATACACCTCCTCTGAACAGTGACGGTATCACTATATAAACTTCAATGTCCCAGTCGCTAGGTACAAATAACCCAAATAACCCATCCTTCTCTGAACTCACCCTCGGTCCACCTGGGGGTCTGCTGGGAAGACGACACTAACTGCAGAAGCAATAGAAGTCCAAGGCACTAAAATATCCAGCAAGCATACTGGGAGAACAGACAAGTATTCAAGTACATTAATTTATACAATTTTACATTCACATTTATTTATCTAATACAATGAAAATACAAAGGAAAAAGTTAAAGTGTCTCCAATAAGTATAAGGATATAGCTAGCTTTTTTTCCCATTTTTTCTTTTCAACTTTTTTAACCCTCTATATTCCACTCATTTTTAAACTACTGTTGTCCAACAACATTTATATATCACAGTGTTTCCACATCAAAACTGATGGTAAGTACATGTCCGCAGGGAACTTTTAAAAATTTTTAAACAATTTAAATTGCTCTAATGCTGCAGTCAAAGCTGTTAATATCTTACTTAAAGCAGTAATGACCTATCAAGCACGGGCTGCACTGCAAGTCCATTCGTGTGCCCCACCTTTTCGGAGCCAGGTACGATTGACTGGGGAGAGGGAGAGGAGGGGAATTTAGACAGCTTTTCTCCTGGTCTTGGTTCTTCATGGGGAGACGAGAAGCATGCTAAAGCCTCATGCTAGGATTCAGCTCTCCCACCCCAACACGTGCGGATTCAGCCTCAAACCAGAGAGAAATCTTACAGCGAGACTGCATTAACTGACCCCGTGACTTCTCTTCACAGCTCTTGTTCCATGCAAGAGCAGAACCCCTCAGTCACAAGCACTGTCCCATCGTAAGGATACTGATCATCCTCCTCCCCCTTGAAAGCATGTGGGGAAACTCCCTTTACAGAGAGTCGACAGCAATGGTTGGAAAAGAGAAATTCATTCCCAGTCTGGCAAGCTACCAGTTCATTGCAGCACTAGTAGTTGATACAGAGCCCCATCTCCCTCCCCGTGTCCTGTCCCGAGGTCTAGCCAGCACAGCCTCCGAGCGCGGCTAAGTGGTCCGCAGGTTGGAGCCTGGAGGGCTGCTGATCGATTTTTGCAAATTGCTGATGTTGAAGCTTTGCAAAGATGTGGCACCTACTGGCTGGAACTGGCCGAGAGGTGGCTGTGCTGGACCACCCGTGCCACTCCACGGAGTGGCAAAAGGCGCTGCTGGATAACCGTACTGCTGCGGAGGGCACATAGCCTTTGGGAAGGGACCTAAAGAGGTAGCTGATGCTGCGGAGATGGGCGTAGCACCCAGGGATGATGTCATAGAGATACAGAGCTGACCCGGAGCCGAGAATTTTCTTGCCATTCCAGGGCCCTGAAAGAAAACCCAACCCCCAAGAAAAGTTACACAACCGGGCTTAAAAACCACAGCTTCACCACAAGCCGCTCCCAATGGACATTTACAAGAACAGGCCACAGCCCTCCTCTTTAGTTATCCTTCCGTAGCAGGCGATACAACCCCGCACATAAAAGAAACAGCCAACAGTTTTCTAGAGCAGTTGTCCAAGCTGCATGGCAACTGTACTCCAGCTGCATTTGACACCCAAATGAGATAGGAAACTGTCAGTGTCATCGCTACCATAAATGTTCACGGGTTACATCTTACCTCATAGTTGCTATGCCCTTTGCCAACTTTCTTGCCAGACGGGTTCATGGCATCTCGGGCCCAGTTATCTACCAGCTTGTGCAGGTCATCCGTGAAAGTCCCTTTCCGGCTTGAGGCAATAGCAGTGGGCTGAGACTGCGGTGCTTGGCTGTTCACTGTAGCCCCAACTGTGTTAGTGCTGCTGGTCCCTACAAATACAAAAAATGGGAATCAAAACTTAGCTTAAAGATCATCTTTCTCTAGTAAATGTAATAATTGTGGTAATGATACATCAATAGAGAGCGAGTTAAAGTGCCATGCAGATTAATTCTAAGTTTCAATTCCAGGACACACCGAAGTGGGAACTACAAGGCCTCCTACAGGCATTTTCTCAGATTGAGTATTTCAGAGATTTGTTTGCTTTTCAAGAAGTGCTGCAAGTAGTCATCTTAAGAAGGGAATGGTAGCAGCCTACAGGTCTTTGTAGAGGGAAAAGGAGATTAGATTTCAGCACTGTATGACAGTACGGTCACATCATTCGCTCATCCTACACCTTTTCATCAGCAGCAACCACTATTGGCACAAGTCAACTCCACCTTGGAGGACAATGCTGGATGCTGAATAAGGAGCAGTACGGTCAGCATTGCCAGCTGCTCTGTAGCAAGTTATCTTCACTTTGTAAAATGAAAGCTTCACCCAGATTACACAAAAAAGCCACAGTGAGAAACAGCAACCATTGGTTCCAGTAGCTGCCATACTTAGGTTCTTGAGGATAACCAGATGAGACTGTCTTCATCCACCAAACAGCCAGGATCAGCAGGGGAAGTCTGCACTGCATTAAATTTTTGCTTTTTGCCTCTGAAAGCATTTTTTTGCCATTATGTTCAGATTTCCTATGTCAGAAGAACAAGCATTTCAGGTGCAAACAACTAATACAGCTTAAAGAAGGCAGAAATGAGAGTAGTTCCTCAGACACGCTTTGACAAGTTTTTCTACTCATTGAGCTCATTGCAAAACCACAAAAACCCCTTCACGTAAACACACCGGGCTTTGGTTCTGCTAGGAAGCTTGCTGAACATTAACCTGTAGAAAAAGAAATACTCTAGAAGCTTTGTTTTGGATAGCCTCACTGTCCCCCTCACACTTAGAAACAAGCAGCTGCACTCAAAAGTTTTTCAAAGGCAGACCTCATCACAGGAATCAAACAAATTGTATATTATCATGTGTCCTAAATTCCCAGCGGTGTCGCAAAGCATCCTCGTTTACAGATGTGGAAACGACTGTTAACCACTACAGCAGGCTTTTCCTGAAGGACATGGTAAAGGCAGAATGAACTGAGATTTTTCAAATCTATTTAATAAAAAAGCAAACAAGAAAATAAGTATCTGGCCACTGCAGTGCTAAACCCAGTGCTCCTCGCAGGCACGCATCCTCACCTACTCAAAGTTCCTCAAATGTTTCTACTCACTCTGAGGACTGCAACTGGGAAATCCAAGAAAACCTGAGTTTACGGCAGACATTTCTGAAGAAAACCAATTAAAAGTGGAGCATCAAAAATGCCAGCAATGAAAATCATCTCTCTGTTGCAAAGGCCAAACGATGGAGTCGCTGTCTCTTGCCTGACAGCTACGTTATCTGTCCTACTTTCCCTGGCTATCAGCCACAGTCCTTGCAACCACTGTTATCAAAGAAAGAACCGGCTCCAAACCCCTGCAGGAATGTTTCATACTGAGGAGTGAATTAGGAAGGTGACGTACTTACTATGCAGGACAAATAAGCAAAGTGTTACTGCCTCTAGTAGTGCTGAGGAGGGAAGGATACGTATCCCTCCCACAAGTTCCTGCTCAAGCATGGAAGTGGCTCCCGGTCTGGGTGCCCACAGGTGGGGCAGCAGTTGTTACAGGCAGGCAGACGCATGCAACAGTACACACGAAGAGGAAAGAGTAAGGTTCCCCGACCAGGGTGTGCAGCTGCAGCTCAGTGGAAGAATAATAGGAACACAAGGTAAGGTGGCAAGGAAAATCTACAGTGAAATAACAAGAACCTTAAGCATGCATCATGTGGAAAGAGCTCAGAGTACAATTATTTAATAAAAGCAATGACGCGAAAGGTGAAATTAAAGACAAATGAGGCAAAAGCAACAAAGGTACTTGGGGGGAGCTGCCAAAACCGGTAATAATCACATGCCACCGTGAGGGTTCATGCAGGGATTGATACACTCGCTCTCATCCTCTTCACGATGGCCAGTCTTTGCTTTTGATATTTCACATTTCCACTTTAATCAGTAAGCGCACAGCTTACAACCTAGGTCCTGGACCTACGCTGGAGAGCCTCCTCAGGCCATGGAAGGCCAGGGCACATACTCTATAGTGCGTTCACACGAAGACGTGAAAGATAATTTCTGAAAGTTTGAGCGATTTGGAAAGGACTGGATTGGTTCAGGGTGGGAAAGGTGGGAGGCTGTGAGAGCTCTGTCTCCAAAAAGTGATTTTGCTAGGGAGCTCCTATCTCAGGTCACAGACAGAGGCAGACCAGCCTACACCATTATAGGTGAGCTGTATAATTAACCAGAGCTCCCACTTTTAAAAAATGACTTCTCAGGAATTTCACATTTTAGCTCTGACATAGTCACCACCTGCAGAAACTGCCATCCAGAAGAGTCTGAAAAGGAAGTGCTTCAACTTGTAGCATTCAATGGAAACAACCCCCACATTCCTGCTCGGTCACAGCAGCCGTCCCCAGTTCTGCTCTGACATGAAGGATCTCAAGTGAAACAGGCTTCCTCTCTCTCCAGCCTGCTACCTATAATGCCTTCATTCTGCTCTTTTATTTTTCCCCCCATAAACCAGCAGTCAAAAGACACCTTTAAAACAATCTTAAATGACATGAGCACGCACAGGCTTTTCTAAACATCTCTTGCTCTGGGAGACACACCGGAGAGCTCTGATGGCTTACTCTTACTCTTTTGAAATGTTGAAGGAGTGTCTGCAATTGGATCCATCACTGAGGTGGCAAGCGCCATCAGATCTGTAAACAAACCAGCTGCTCAGCAGTGCAATTCCACCACATTAGAGCGAGCAACCGACCCTGATGACTCTGATGCTCAATTTGCTCTTGTTAGCGATGAGCAGAGCTCCACAGTGAAGGTGAGGTTCTGCCTGCCTCCACTCGTCTGCAACGGTAATAAGCCAGACTATTCAATATACTAACAACAGAGTACACATTAGAGGGCATAACATAGACAGACAGATGCTGTGCTGGAGACAGAGTCAGGGAGGTAAGGCTTCAGTGACCAGAAAAAGCTGATGAATAGCTTTACAATCAGGAATCGGAGATAACAGAAATAAGATAATTACTACAGAGCTGGTTGCAAGGACAGACTTTTTTCACCATCTTCCCTGAAGCACAAAGAGAGAGTCATTTGTTAAACATAAGAGAAACAGTGAGAAATGTTTACTATCAACAAACAGTACAAAAAGCTTGGCGAGAAACAGAGGACACAGCACAGCAGGGCTCTGGTAGTCACTACTGGGACATTCTACGAAAAACCCAAAGGCTGGTCTGGCAGTTCAATCGGTTCTACTTTCAGCAAGAGAAGAGGCCCAGCCGCCTACATTTTTTCTTCACAACTCCCAAACCGTAGTGAAGAATGTCAGGAGACACAACTGTCACAACCGGCTTATCACAAAAGAAAAAGCACGTACATCTTCCATTTTTACCAGGAAGCATTCTACAACTATGAAAGTTTGACCGGTTTACAACATGAGAAAAATCTGATAGGTCGAGTGCTTTTCATTTGCCACCCTATTTTCTCAGATCCATGGAATGGTTCAGACATTCCCTGCAAAGCTGTACCACTCTGTTTCTCCAGACACACAGTAAAAAGCATTAGTTACTGCACTGTTTCCTCAACACCACTGATTCTAACCCAGCATCTTCTCCAGTTGTCACTCTCCACAGCAATCTGCAATAGCATTTCAAGGACAAGACTCCAGGAAGCAAGCAACCTGCAATAAGCCAAGTGCCAGGCCAAGCTGCGCCATGCCATGTATTACCTGCTTTTTTACAGGACAGCTACAACACGGTTTTCAAAAGGAATCCGTTTCCCTTAGCGCTGGTCCCATAAGGAAAAGATATACATGCCAAAGCACCCTTATAGCCAGATGATAGTCAATTTGCAGCAAGCCAAGGCCTTATAAGTAAATGATACTCCGGTATATTCAGTTCATGGTCAATTCTAGAAACGGAATGCCTGTCCTTTATATTCCCTACCCCAAAAAAGGACAGGCCAGACTAAAGATGATTTCAAAGAGTTAGCTTTGGTAAGAATTTAACTTCTCCCAAGAAAGAAGCCATAAATCTTGAGACTGCAGATGTCAGTTAGTGCATATCCGCACAGTAACATACCTAGCAAAAACATTTAGAGCCGCTCAATTTGAAAAATTAAATGCCATTAGTACTTCCATCCCCAAATCCAATGAGGTGGCATAGAGGCATCACTGCAAAACTGAACAGCCAGGAAAAAGTGTCCCCTCCCTCTGACTCCCACTCCCTTCTCAGAGGATGGAGCTGTTTCATTGCAGCTGTCTCTGCATAAGGCCAGGCCCAGTTCCAGCACACAACTCTGAGGCAGCTGTGCTACTGCCAGCTGTAGCAAAACAGATGCTACAGATGTGCGGTGCTGTAGCGAGTGAAGGTCTCTTTACAGCACTTAAAGCTTTCTCACATCAAGTCATTCCAGAGGGTGGGAAACAAATGTCAAACATTTAAAGGGTCCAGCCTGCAGAAGCAGCACGGGAGGTGTTGCAGCACTCCCAATAAAAAGCATCACATCAGCAGCCTTGGCTTAAGCGTATCATTACTACAATTGCATCAGAAGTTTGAGGCTCTCTTGTAAACCTGGCCCAAAGTACAAATGGAAGGATTTTGAAAAGGGCTGCAAGGTAACTCGTGACAGTGGACAGGATGTCTGAAGATGTTTATTTACCTACCTTTACTGCTGTTCGTTGCCCATTTACCGTATCTCCAATTCACAGCAAAAACTTCTAAACCCGGACCCGTTACTAGGTAAGGATCTTTTGAGTTTGCCTGAAAATATTCTCTAAGTATTTTTAAAACCCTCATCACGTTGATCTTTAGCTATCCATCTGCTAATGAACAGAAGAAAGTCTACAGGTGGCATCAATGCTCTGCACTGTGATCAGCAGCAGTGCCGAGAACGTGGAAAAACACATCCAGCTTGCCCAGTAAGGATACTGCTGGAGGAAGTCAACGTATTTCCCCCATCACTTACAGCAATGTGCAACAAAGCAATAATTTGGAAAACAAATCTTCCTCACTGTTCCAGTAGAAGGACTACCTCCCCTCCAAGACTTAGGTCAGCTAACGTATGCTGAAGCATAATAACTAAGGCAGGCCAAAAGAAAATGCCCACGCACCCACAACTTGCCAACTCTCCCCAGTTTCTGTCATTTCACTGAACTACCCTAAAAAAAAAGTTTCCCCCAAAAGCTTAGAGGAAATGAGTGCTTGTTATTAGGAGTTTAACAACAGAGAATACCTAACACGAGAACCCAAACTTCTAAAGGTGTGCTAAGAGCAGCTCAGCTGAGCCATGGGATGGGAGGGAATACAAGGTGGCGGATGACAACGGGCTGCATGAAACAGATCCAAGCAGCAAAAAAAAAAAACCACAACCAAAAAGACAAAACAAAAAACAGACAAGGAAGGAGTAAAGGTGTTACACACAAAGAGCCAAGCAGGGCGTACTCAGAAATCGTGTCCTCCTGCCACCAGGCTTGAACGTCACTCTCTCAGATGCACAGTTAAACTTCGCACAGCCTGTGAGAAAACAAAAACGGGAAGAACAGAGAAAGGAGAGGAGAAGAGACAGAACACCACTACAAGATGTTAGCAACTTGAGGTTGGAAGGGTGAAATGCATTAACATGACACACAAGAATAAGCCTCAAAGTGCGGACCAAAGAGTATATAGACAATATACGGAGTGAAGGGACTCCTTCCAATACCTCCAGACACGAGGCCAAGTTTGCAGCGTTACTCTCCAGTACATAACCCAACAATAGGGTTGCAACCTATAGGAAAGCCAAATCCTGGCAAAAGTATGCCATTATAAAAAGCACTACACACCTCTAGATACAAGGAGGTGATTCAAGTAGCGCCAAAATACTTGAAAGTTCATTTAAGAAACCTTCGTAGAAAATTCTTCCAAGAAGTCTGTTTCCATTTTCTGTCTGTACTTCTCCAATTTCAGAAAAAACATGCATTAGGATTGTATTCAATCAGGCAAAGCTTTTCAAAAAGATGTTCAAGGAGAAAAAAACTGGAACAGCTAAGTTCAGAGAAGTAAAGGAATCAAGCCGTCATTAAGGGGATGACTGGCAAGCAAAAAAGCCCTCCCTACCAAATATATCAGAGCTGTGTCTGAGAAATTATTTGATAACATACTAACTAATAACAAACTATCCACAACTTCAGTAAATGAACAATTTATTACTCCTACCATTCCATCCTCCTACACTAACCCTTCCAGTGTAATTCTTTAACTCACAATTGCAGAACATGAGCCTATTTTAACTTTTATTGTTAAAAATTACATTGACAGAAACAGTCAAAGCGGTTTGGAAGTCTAAAAGGACTCTGAGTCTTCAGAAATTTCCTACCCTTTCAATTATCTGTTAGCACCAAAGCTGCTCTGCCCCTTCCATTAGTCTCACTTCACATTTCTGCCCCCCCATTCTCATCTGTCTCCTCTCCTTTCAGGCAATACCTTCCCCCCAGGTCAGCAGAACATTGCTTGCCACCACCATACTGCACTCTTTGTATTCTCCTCAGTGCTTTCATCATAGCAGACAGGGCCAAGCACTATATATTCACTACTTTAACAACCTCAACACAGTTTACCTATGTGAGAAGGTAGAAATCTAGTTGTAAAAAACACCCTTATCAGCCTCCACGCACAGGCTGAAGACTACCAATCTACTTTATGCTATGTATTAAAAATGAAATGTCATCAAGTTGGTAGTTTGTTCACCAGGAACAAAGGCGCAAGACTCGACACTAACTCCATCTAAAGTCTTACCTTGACCTGGTGCAGAAAGGCTTGGTACCGAAAGAGCACCATCACTGGTAAAGGCAGAGTAGAGATTTTCGCTAGAAGGTGAAGGTTTGAGGGGCTGTAACAAATGGTTCTGCCCAGTCTCTGGCACACTACCCGGAGGATGAAGAGACTGCTGTGGGGGCAAAACTGATGGTGCGCTTTGAGCTGACAGATTGCCTAGAGGAAGAAGGAAGGCAAAAAGATGTTCAGTGTTTCCATTTTCCCAAGTAATTTTCCAAGCTTCTGTCGTTGTTCCCAAGGGACAGGAGAAAAAAACAGAGGAAAGTTTGACTGGAACATTTGACATCACAACCAAGTAACTCAAACGATTAGTTGAGCTTTTACACTAGTGATGCACGCTGTGATGGAAGGGGAGAGTATCATCCTCTAGTCAAGCATGACAACGCAGGCAAGAGAGGGGGAGACAGGGGGAGGGAACTACTCCAGTTTCTGAGAAAGTAAGACTAGAAAAATTCTTGCTTACTTAAGTTTTAAGGCAACTGTGGTAGCTCAGTGTCACATGCTCACACAGAGCTCCCCTATCACACAACAAAACAGAAGTGAACCGCCAGGGTGACTGGATACATAAATTGTGGCATGATGTGGAATTACCAAAGTTTCAGTAACAAATACTTCTGCTTATAGTGCTTGTCCTCCAGTATTGTTTACTCAATGTTACAGGATTTGAGAGGCATCTACAGTTACCCAAGCAAGCATCTGACATCCACGTCATTCAAACAGCAAACAAAACTAATTTTCTGAGTTCTATTTATTACAAAAATGGTTTCAGTAAGAAAGAAATTCTTGATAATTGAAACTGTTTCTCAGTTTGTAAGTACAAAAAAATGGCAACTCCATTAAAAAAACCCCACTACTTTAACATCCATCAACTGTGACTAACTTTCCAAAATGTAAGGACACTAGTAATACCATGCTTACGTGCTACTAAAGTAGAGAAAAAAAATTCTGAAGATGACCAAAGAGACCAGCCCGATTCTGCAAAATCAGTTTCAGGAGGCAATAAGAACAGCTTCTCTTAAATAAAATAAAATAAATCAAAGTTTTCCCCCATACTGTAAATTCACACTTTTCACCCCGGAAAAAAGATTCTCCAGTCCTCCTAGCCAGAGCTCTATGACTAATCTCTAAAAAACATAAGTCACAACTTTAAAACTGCTCTTACAGAACAATGTAACAGTATCTTTCAGTAGATTGCAAAAGTCACAAGCAAGACTACAAACAGCAAAAGCAATTTCAAAAATGATCCGGTAATCCAGGCAGTGGAGCAGCTGGGACACACACACCCCCACAGCCGCAGAAGACAACACAGGTCTAAGCATAAGAGATACCTCCTCGTCTGGTTTATCCACTCAAAAAATTGGGAGAAAGCCTTACCTGATAGCTGAGGGCTCTTATTTCCCTGGGAGCTGCTACGACTGGACTTGCTACTTTTTCCTTTAGTAGGTCGTCTCCTCCTTCCTGAAAGGGGTGCAGCTGGAGGGATAATTACTGCAGGTGGGGCCTTTCCCAATTTCATGTACAGTGACTCAATCTCCTGCTTCTGGCGACTCTGCAGCTCCTGGATCTCTTTAAGGTGCCTAACAAGTTACAAAGGAGTATGACTTAAAAAACTGTATGTGTATACACGCATGCATACCATCCCTCCCCTACAGTCAAGCTTAACCAGCTTCTTTGGTCAAGCTCCCATTAACATTTGAGAAAAAAGGAAATAAATCTTTTCCACGAATAACCACTGAAGGCACATGGCGGAACACTTGCCATTGTCCATTGTGCTCTAACCCTGGCTAGAATTCCAACAAAAAGCTCCCAAGGTTGTAATCATAAAACCAGGACAAATGCAAGTACAAACAAGAACCTATACCTACTGCAGAAGGTAAAATTTTTTGGCATTAAAATGCTGCAAGAACAGCTAGATTACTCATTTTCTGAGATATATGGCCTTGGAGACTTCTAAGTTTGTATTGCCTCAGTTTTTTCAGAGCAGTTGCACACACAAGACAAAATTGCCAACTGCCCCCTGAAAAAGTTCAACCTTCAATATAAATAAAATAGTCAGTCACATTGATTGACTTCTAGATTTTTTTCTACTGAGCCAACAGGGATTCTTCAGGAAAAGGAAAATCATTAGAAATGCAGAGTTGTGTGTCATTTTCAAATGAGACACCACTATTCCCACTAACTACTATATTTCCGTGATATGCAAAAGCTTCTGTACATCTGCAGTCTTATCAACAGCGCAGCAATCAATCTACATATAAACACATGCAACAAGATTATAGGTTCGAAAATTAAGTACAGCAAATGTATATATACTTTTTTGGAATTATTACGTACCATTTTCCCCACCAAAGAATCTTACTTCCCATATAAACACCAACAATGGGTCCTGACACTTTGTAAGGGTTTAGTCTTTTAAAGAAGTTTACTTTTCACAAAGAAAAAGAGTGAAGTCCACATGAAATGAAGACAAATTCACATTAAGCCTCTGTTACATGTATGTCACACACAACCACACAAGGAAAAAAGCCTTACTTCTCCCTTAACCGACGGAGTTCCAATTTCAAGTCTTCATCTTCAATATCCGACTCATTGTCACTGCTCATGTAGGAAGAGTTGAACGAGTTGCTAAGGCTCTGAACGGGGAGGCTGATCTTCGACCCCAGGGGCTGGAGGGAGTCTGGGCTCCCTGAGCCGTCATCCAAATCCTTAGCCATCCCGCTTAAGAAGGCGGCCTCCGGTTCAGAGGACGGACCATTCATGTGTGGGGACTGCCTTGACTCCAACTCTTTCTTCGGAGCTACAGCTGAAGAAGCAACTTGTTCCAAGTCCACAGAGAGAGGAAGAGTCATTGGCTCTTTCTCTGCACAGGTGACCTCATCCTGAGTCTTTGACACTGAAAAGCGCCCCACTTGATCCGTTGTTGTTGTTACCTGAAAGCGTCCAACCTTAGTAGGCTGACCAACATCTACTGGTAATTGCAGCACAGGAACTGTCTGAGGAACGCCATCTACCATATGCAAGGAAGACTCAGCAACAGCCTCACTTTTCCGACTGCCAGTCTGCTTTACCAGTGTACTCTCTGGGCTACTGCCAGAAAGAGATGAAGAATCAGTGGAGGTGGTTTCAAATTGCACCGGCTTAGTTTCAGGTTTGTCACCCTCTTTTAGCACATCATCCACCGCCACGGATACCTAGAATAGAGACGCGATCATGCAGACTTTCTTAGTTCTTCCTTAACATGATGCTTTTTAGTTACCTTAATAGCAATATGCATCTGAGAGGGCAAAATAACTCATTTCCTTGGTATGCCACAAAGCAAGCTACCGCTTCCCTCCGAGTAACACACCGCCACACAAAATAGTACTTTTAAGCAATCCCGAGGGTTAACTCCAAGAAACGCAGCAGATTCAGAGCGGACTTCCTTCATGAACAGGACATAATACAGTGAACATCTGAGCATTGTTAGCCAAAAAGCAGTTAACATTAAAGACCAAGGCCAACAGTTACGGAGCTAAGGCGTGACATTATGAAATGCTGTATTCACAATTCTAGACCTGCATAACCTAGCGCAATATCTGCCCAGAATTAAAACAACATCTGCACAAAGCACTGCATTCTCAAGCTCAGCGTGGACAATTTTTCCCCAACAGAAAAGCCCACAATGAGGCACGCTGAGCTGGCACTACACAGGAACTGCTCAGCAAAGATCCTGTCTCAGCAACCAGTTTAACATCCCCTACCTGAAACCGTCCCATCTTAAGAACACTGGCTCCTGCTGTGGTAGCCATAGCACCGCTCTCTCCACCACACGCTGCTGAAGCTAAGGAAAAGGAGAATAGTATGAAGAAGAAAATGAGCAACAAATTATTCAAACTCCAACCATTTATTTTTATCTGCTTCAAACTCAACTATAAGTTAACCCCTAAAAGGCCTTTGGATTCATGGAATCCGATTCTCTTTTTTAAACTTTACCACACAGAATATCAAGTTGCAATATTAAAGTGAAGTATTTTTCTATAAGGTTCCCCTGTACAGTGTACTTGCTGAAAGTGCACTTCTAGACAGCAGTAAGAAAAGCACGCTGATATCAAACAGGGATGTGAAATAGCCGAAGAACAAAACACAGAATTGAAATTTATGTAAGAAAAAGCTTATTTTAATTGAACACTCACACTGAGTTCCTAAATTTCACAAATGCTAGGGACAATTTATTAATTAAAAAAGTGGCAAGTTGAAGAAATGCTATAAAGCACAGTTACTCAAAGCAGCTTTCAGAGCTGGGTTGTTAGGTGTCAGCTCCTAATTTTGCTGCTGTATGCGCTGGCAGTATAAGGTTACAAAGCTGAGAAATAACATTCTATTTTTAAATCAGTTCTATTGGACAGCTTGCTGTGTTTATTAAGCAACTTGCCAGTTTGTTTACTTATACCTTCTAAACCTTAGCAGGCAAAACCCAACTAATTTTCTAGCAGACAAATTAGTTCTATGGTATAGTTCACTACCAACATACCAAAATGGCAATGTATTATTTTCCTACTGGTTTTATTAGCTTTTGAAGGTTTGTCACTGAACTTCAGAGGCACATACAAGTTAAATAACGTTTACTAGACAGATCAGAAGTAAACTTAGTACCACATTAATGGTTTCTTTTAAAAAAGGAAGATTTCCAAAATCAAAACTATTAAGGGAATACTGACAAGAAAGTCTCAGACTGCTTTGCAAGTTGTTGGGTCCCCCCTGCCCTGCCTGAACAATTGAGCTCATTTAGATTTGGAAGTCATCCGGACTTCGATTGTTGATCATCCAGTCAGTCTTCAGTTGTTCTAAAACAGCCAGAAAGGAATCCGTTTTTCCTACTGCCTTTCTTAAATTTTTAGTAGCTTAACCTTTATTTCTCTATTTAAATAGAAAGGAAACACTCCTACGTTAGGAAGAGGTATCCTACGTATAGAGCACAGCACGATGACGCAAAATGAGAAGTCTTACTGTTGTTGCCAAGAATGTAACACAAGACAGAGTACAGTTACTTCAAATCCTGAAGCTGTACCTTAGCAGCGTACTGGAGATTCTTTGCAAGTCTTAATTTAGCATTTTGGACAGCTTTAAATCCTAAATGAGTTACTATAATATGCATATGTCATTCCCCTCTCCTCGCTTACAGTGGAAAATTTCAGCCTAGTTACTGAAAAATAATACAATCCTTAAGAAATAGCCACTGTATGACTTACTAAAAAGGCTATGTCCTTCCAAGTTGCTAGACTGTTCAAATTTGGATTATATCTCCATGATGAGAAACCATCTAATATGATCAAGGCTGTCTTACCATCCTTCAGAGACTGTGATGCTGTGGACACCAGCCCGGTAACCGTTGTAGATGCTACTGAGGGCACAGACTACAGGTTCAAGGCAGAAAACAAAATAAAATTAAGTCTCAAAAAGTCAGCAGTATACTGAAGATCACAATGTCAATCATTCTGTTCATTTTGTATCTAAGTTTATTATTACAGTCTTTTAAAATTTCAGATCCACACTTTAAACATTCCTCCCAAATTATGACCGACATATCACATACTGCTTGTTTAGTACTCTCTCCACCTATTCCATAGTCACTTCCTCTTCTAGTTTGGTGACATTAATGACATCACCAGGAAAGCCGGATTAAGAACTCATACCAAAACCAGTCTCAGGAAATATGTACTCTATTGCAACATATAGATTTTTTCCGATTTTGGTTGACTCAGTCCCACAAACTGGAAGATGACTCTTCATTTTTCTTTCAAAAAGTCTAAAGGTTGATGTAGTTACATTAAAGGCAGTGACCTATCAGCACGACCTTGAGAAAACACTGAAATTTTTCAAGACTACAAAACTGCCAACATTGCAAACGTACACAGGCAGGAGCAGATGTCACTGGAACGGTCTCTGGACTAAGGGTTCTTCTCAGCTTAGCATCCAGATCTTCCAGTGGCTGTTGGGACTGAGAAAGGAAAGAGTCAACACTTGTCCCAGCTCAGAAGAAACACATCACATTTGAGAAACAGCCATATTTAACACTAAAATTTAAAGCAGTCAGCACAGCTTCCATATTTCTATCACCTTCCCTTCCTACACGCTTACATTTAACATGTATGGCACGGTAAGACTGGAAGCAATTTAAGCAATACATTTGGTAAAAAAACCCCAAGAACGAAGCATTAACTGGAACTTCTGTTTTGCCTGAAGTTAGCATTCTCACTCTTAAGAGCTAAGCAAAGATGCTGCAAGCCTCAAAGTTCTACATTTTTTGGTTGGAGGATAAGAGAGGTAATTTGTATTATGGATTATCTAAAATCTTGAAGAAAGTCAACTGGACAAAAAAACATAGGAAATTTCAAAAAGATGCCCATAATTTCAAAAGCAAGCATGGAAAAAGCAAGATTGAGGATAAATTACAAAAAACCCAACCCACACACTTACAAGTTCCCTCATAGGAGCTATCTGGATGAATTGACTTGAAGAAGGGAAAGGGGCAGAATGTCTCTCAAGTATGCTTATCACTTAGATTTCAGATGTTTGAGTTGGCATCTAAGATGTTTTTCAAACTTGGCCAATTGAATTGGGATAGGGAAGAGAAGAATAATTACCTAGAAATATCTTAAAGATAAGAAATGTTCAGATTCACTCAAAATTATTAACAAGGGCCATACCCATAAGATACATATGGAAGAAGAAAGTGTTGGCAGATACCATTAAGTTGCAAATCTGGCCATATGGAGAAATTTCCATGCAAACTACTTTAGCATCATTAATCTTTCCAACTCTTTTATGTTGAAAAGGTAGGTCTGTTTTTAAAACAGAAGCTGAGGTCATGGCAACGTAAAAACATTACCTTTCACTTTCAAGGAATTGAAAGTTAGCAGTACACAATAGGACAAAGATGCTTTCAACAGGTTGCCAGGATGTCATTATTCCTGAATTGTGGATTTCAAAACATAATCAAAAAACCTAAGAACAATACACCTCAAACCAACTCCATCCAAACTAAAAAAAAAGCACAGGAACATGCAGGCTTCCATGACTCCATTGAGAAATGCAAATGCTTAGCAGACAAATGAACTAATTTAATTCAATAATACTGTAAAATAAAGACATTTCACCGGAAATACTGTATAATTCTCATAACTTATGCTCACAAGAAGATATTTGCTTCAAGTAAATAAATATCAGAATGATCAAGAAATAAGAGATTTCCCTATGGAAGCAGGGTACCAAAATGAAGCTTGAGAAGTTAATCTAAATGCACTTTAAAAAGCAATTAAGGAATAAACAGAACAGGTATCTAAGACTAAGAAACAAACTGTCCAAAACTGGTCTTGAGAAGACACATACTTTGTGTGCAAATTAGGAGTCAGGTACTAAGAAAAGAAAAAAAAAGTTGTGTAATGAGCTGCTGACAGAAGCAGTAAGGAAGGCAACCCTATCTACTTTAAGACAAGCCAGTAATTTCCCAGATAACATTATGTGATAGCAGCAAGTGCTCTTCACATTCAACTAGATTTGATCCAGTTGGTCTCCTCCTATTTTGTCTCACTCCTAGACAGGCCGAGAGTTCAAATGAGAAGTGAAATCAGGTAAGCTGTTTGCAAAGGATAAGAAGCAAGGGGTCTGTATTTGTGCCTACTCCATACCACAAATGCTGCCAGAAATACCTATGACAAACAGGAAGAAGCCTTCTGCAGTGGCACAGTGGCTTGAGTCACAGAAGAGGCTACAAGTGCTTTGAGTTTGGGGGAAAATACTACTAATATACACAGTTCTAAGCAATGCCAATAAGAAGTACTATGAACTTAGTCTGACGGATTCTAACCAGCTGCCTCCAGATCCACTTGCTTACCCTTGGTAAGACCCACCACCAAACCGTGTCTGTCTCCTCCTCTTCAGCAAAACCACGCTTCTGAAAGAACTGGCTGAAAGGCCTAAACTAGCTTCTGCCTCCAGAAACTGGAGGGAAAAAAAAAGTGTTGCTTGCTAACACTACCATCTTACAGCTCTAGGTAAGTCATCCAGCTTCTTGCTCAGTTTGGAGGCAGAAGACATCCATTGATTACTCACAGGACAGGAATACGGCCCTCAGCCTGCTAGAAAGAAGCTGCATAAAACCAAATACAGCAGCACAGGTTTCCATGACAGGTTTCAAGAGCCATACATTTACTTTCATAGTTTTCTTTCACGAAGAGCACAAATTTCTGCCTTTTCATACGGAATAATACTTTCCAAGCAGTAGACTGATTTTCATTGCTCACAAAAGATTTAAACATGCTTTAATTAGAAAGAAGAGACAACCAAGAAGTAGTTCTGGACACAGAGGCCATCTGCGAGGACTCCTTGATTAAGGTCACTGATTTGCATTTGCTCCATCAGATGAAGACCAAGAAGGGGGTAGACCAGGAGCAGACAGGAGGAGCAACTTTCAGCACACTAACTTAGGTCCACTCAGCTGTTTCCATTCTAACCTCCAGGACATACTCTAAGCAAAATTAGTCCAAGAGAGATTATTAAGAGATCACAAAATAATGACATTTACTGGGAGAATTAGAGAAACTGCTGAATAAAGACAGAGCTTCTGCATACAGAACACTGGAGGAAAAAAAGCTGGGAAACTTTAAACGGGACCACTAATGTCACAATTAACATAAAACTACATGAAAGCAGCTAACATGTCCTGCTGCCCAGCTCTACTCATGTCTTTAGAACCAGGTAATACCATGGTTCTCAGATTTGAAGAGCAGAAATGGAAACACTAATGTTTATCTTTAAGATGCATACTCTAATACATGTAATTTAGTTTTTACAGTTTCAGCTGTAGAGTGTGAGCCATGACAGCTCATTAACCAAAGTTGCCTTAGCACAGTCTAAATTTGCAATTTTCTAACACTATTCTTTTGTATGACAGCCAGCTTAAATCCTTGCACATTTTCTCATCAAGCTATTGTAAAACCCAAAAAGAGAACACTTTGCAAAGAACTAAAATGACCTTTAAAGTTTATTTCAAAGTTCCCTTCCACAGGTGAAACTTCAATTCAAGAGCTCCATTGCAAGAGATGAGAGGGAGAATGCTACCAGAGTGTTATGGAGAGAACTTTATCAAGGTTCACTCAGTCTGCATTAAAATTCTCAGCAGTCAAGAAAACAAAAAAGAAACCAGGCCATACTGCTAATAAGTATTGTACAAATTCTCATCCTGCAGCAGTTCCATTGGAATTACTTTAAAATTATAGTTAAAATTTAAATGAATAATTCCTTTCTATAAAATAACAGACTCCAACTCAAGTGCAGCTTTTTGGACACTTATTCTAAGACTATTCACTGTGGACTTGAGGCACAGGTGGAAGAGGTTAATACTACAAGAAGCACATGTACACATGAAAGACTAGATTTAAGACAAAATTACTCCGAGCCCTAAGCGGGCACCATTAGGTACCCACTTGAATCATATCTTCTTTCAGGTTTTAATATAAAACTGGGATTATAATTCTGTACCAAGTGTACTTTAATATAATCTGTAGAAAGCTAACTTCATGTTTATTTACAAACTTCTTTCAAAAGTAGCACAACTCTATCTCACAGGTTATATTCGGTTATTTTTTCAGCTGTTCTTTGCACATTGAAGTGTAGTTCCTATGTTACATCTTATTACATGGCATTTAGAAGATCCATAAAACAATTTGGTCTTAATACAGTTCTTTCAATTACAGGAGGAGTTTCTACTTTTTTTTTTTTAACGGAAGTGAAGCCAGATTTAATCTTTGCAGTCTTGAGCTGAAGACCTGTCCAATTTCAATACAAGTTATCCAAGCTAACTATTGCATACAAGGACAGAATCCGAGCAAGAGAAGACACTGTTTTCAACTCAAGTTTATGATCAGGAGCTTCAAAGACTTTTTGCAAATCTGAAAGCCTGATGAAATCAGAGTGTAGTAATAACTGCAAAAAATAAAAGGCAAAACCCAGGAATTTGCAAAGCCAGCAATTTTACATTTTCAGTAATGTTTAATTGCAGTATATACTGCTTTCCTAAAGAGCTATTATTTTGCCACTATACCTTTTTCAAGCAGAAAACAGGTTCAAGTTTTATGCACACACTCACCTGTGTTACTTTTTAAAAAACAAAACAAAACCCTCCAAAGTTTAGTTCAACACACTCAAAAAAACAAACCCAAGCCTGATTAATTGTTCCTGTGCTTCAGATACTGGGTACAGCATCCCAAAGGGCAAGCTAAGTATCCAGTGCTGAAGTGACTTTGGCCACTGCTACAGTTACGCAAAAGGGGTTACTCAGTCAAAAGAAAAGAAAAACAAAGACATTAATAACATGCAATGGAGAGTTTAATTGAAACATGCTCTTTGAAAGGAAAAGACACAGACAAAATTTCCTGAGTTGTGTAGCACCTGAGTTAGTGAAGGTCCTGGAAAAGGTGGCAGCGGCTCACTGGATGGAGTGCCAGCCGGAAGTTCAGAACCTACTGGTAGCACCTATGGATAACGAAGAGGAAACGCAAGTCCATCAGACACGGAACAACAGAAGGATCAGATACCAAGCTACAGTCAGTCACATCATACTACAGAAGCCTCAACATTTTTTGCTGTAGAGACTTCCTTCCTGGAGAGTTAGCATAGTCTTTAGGGATTTCTGCAACAAAGTTGGGGGATGTTGGTTGTTTGCTTTTGTTTTATTTTTTAATCCAAATTATCTTTGAGTGGCCACAACTTCCAGTTCAAACAAGCTGCTGTGTCCAGGAGCAAAGTATCTTGGGGATATTATTTTCAAGTCTGCAAGAAATGCTACAATAATTGTTCCAAAAAGCAATTAAGTTTCCAAGAAGCTTGATTTATTAAACGGTGCAGGAACGCACTCAAACCCTTAGAACAGATCTATGTTAACTGCCCATTAGCAAAAGCAAGCTACGTGCTTCTGGCAAACTGTTCCAAGCAACATGACTTGAGAACAGGAACTGTCATGCCTAAGGATGTCTCCACTTCTTGAGAAGCACGTTTCTAGACCTCTCACACCCATTTCTTGATCCATCACTTTTTTGAACCTGAAGGGTGTTAATGACCTACAGAAGATGACTAGGCCATGCAGCTGGGTAGGGGGAAGTCATCCAGGTTATGTGGAAGAGGTTAGACAGACTGGAAAGGTTAGAAGGAGGCATCAAAGCCTTCCCGCCAGGTCAGACAGCACATTCCAGTTAGTTATTTCCATTGTTAGGGAAGTGGGAAGTTCTAGGAATTAGGTGATCCATTACACAATTTGCAGTTCTTATTCTCAGCTGTAATCTTCAGGCTTGACTGTGACTTTGAAGTCTGAGAAATACACAATGGCCTTATGAGTTATAGTGTTGGTCAGCTGGCTTGCCTTGTACAAACAGCAAGCACTGCTGGATATGTGTAATTGGCCCAAAGCCTACTCCGGTCCTCAACAAGCAGAACCAGTTCTAGCTTGCAGTCATGCTACCACATCTTAACTAATGGTTCAAACTGCAGTAACAACTGCCAAATGGAGATACACTCCGTAATTATCTATCCTCCCCAAAGTGTTTCAGCAGGAACTATGCAAAGTGGCATCACCTCAGCCTTTTTGTGCACTAGGAACATACACATGGAAGTTACCTGTTCTGAGGCACGTTAAGTTGTTAAGCTGTGGTACGTTAATCATTTAGTTTATAAATAGGAGGCAAAACATAATTTAAATAAATTCATAAGACAAGTCAAAACACTGCCTAGGTTAACAGGCTGGCCGTAAGCAAAATAAAATACACACATACAGAGTTTAGTAAATCCCATAAAACTAAAGCAATAAGCTCCTTAAAGCTCAAAAACAACACAGAAAGTGAAACTAAAATTAAGCTTTGGAAAAAAACAAACCAATTTTTCAGTGAAAACTTCTGAGAAGAGGTAGTTTTCCCACAACTGACATCAAAAACCCCAAATACTTATTACATTTAAACCCAAGCCTTTGTAATTACAGATTTGCAGTTAGCAGGTTTCTAACTGCTCCCACTGTTCCCGAACCAATACCAGTTTTTGTTTCCTTCTAATCTTTCTTTTCTAATTCTCAACGTCATTTCTATATAAATGAATGCCTCTGTGTCTAGATTTCCTTCCCAGCTTCCTTGGCACACACATTCCCGCTCCTCCACGGCAGAAATTTCCTAGTTTGTTTGAAGACAAAGAGTACAAAGGAAAGACGAGGAGCATTAGCTCAACCCGAATGGCCTGAAACTGGTTAACAGCAAGGCTGGTTAAAAAAGACCAACACAAAGTGTTGGAGAGTGGAAAAGAACATTACAGAAACAAAAAGGAATAAGTGTTAAGGTTTTTCTGTTTGTTAAACACCCGAAAGATTCTTTGATCTATTTATATTTAACTTAGGAAAGGACTACCAGTAGTTTAAAATACTGAAATGCACTGTCTCCCAACACAGGGAGCCATTTAAAAGAAAATAGGTAGCCTAATTTCACATATTGATATATCTAGTTAGTGAGCAGGTAACAACGTCCACAACACATCTCAAGTTGTTACTACAAGTCATGACTACGTCTATGAAACAGTGCTTGATCTGAAGAGCACAACTCAGTAAATAAACAACAAAAAAATTGTTTTCAGATATCCAGGTAATCTTTTAAACTTCTCAAAATTCTGCTTTCACAAATCTAACATTTGGAAGGAAAAGAGTATCCAGGCACCACAAACAGCAGAGACATTTAAAAAACAAAAAAGCAACATCCCTCCGCCAAAACACCCTTTTAGTCAGGTTCACTCTTGCCTTCAAGGAACACACTAATGATAAGAAGCAAAGCTAAGCTGTCCTGACTACTTTGTGAAACATACAAGCACCCCATCTCATTCTAGTGATCATATACAAGATCAAAAGCTATTTAAAGCAAGCCTTCCAAATTCTGTTTGAAAAAACACCACCACCACTCCCCACAACAAAACAAACCAAAGTTGCTTCGCTCTTTGTAGTTTAGGAGTAGGAAAAACTAACAGCAACACTAGAGAGCTGAGAGGCACAATATGGAACTGAACCTTTCTTCTCCGATATGGACAAAATAAAACAGCTCTTGGGACACACAAAAACTACCAGATCATAACACTTTCAATATATTAAATGAAGTCATCTCTGCCTCAATAAATACTCTGCTTTATAAATGGGATTCTGCTCAAGAAGGCTGTTTCCTACAATACTCGACTATTCACACAAATGCAGCATTTCTTACCGGTACTCTGCTTAGAGGGGGCTTTGAAGGAGAGGTCCCTGGTTTCACCACTGCTGTTGCAATGCTGCTTGGTGCAGAAATATAGCTGACTGGGGTGATCACTTGCCCAGGAGTGGCAACTGGTGTCAGCACTGGCAAGCCAGTTGGTCCAAGAGGCAAACTGCTCGGAGGTATACAAGTGCTAATGGATGTCAGGGGTTTAGTTGGTGCAACAACAGTGGTTGGTATCCCAGGAATAACTGTAGTTTCCATTACCAACGATGTCTCCAGAGATACCGATGGATGTGCTGTTCCCACGTTACCATGTTCACTGAAGAGAGACCGTAGCTTTTCTTCCAGGGTCTTTATATCATCAATTCCAGGAGCTTTAGACTGAGCATCAGCATCAGCCTCCAGACAGTGAATATGAGGCTGATTGGGTAACGGAGCTGGTTGAGGCTGGCTGTGTATCAAAGTTTGCTGTACTGCAGGCAAGTTGGTAACTGGTTGTGGTAAGACACCAGGTAAAGGAACCTGGGGCAACATGGGTGTTGCACCTGGAATCTGGGGTAGGACAGGTGTTGATGTAATTCCTGATGGGATGAGTAAGGGATGTATCACTGGCTGAGTGACTGAACCACATATGCTTGTTGCTACTGAAGATGATAAAGGTGCAGAGATCGGAAGAGACAAGCCAGCTGCATTGCAGAGATGTGATTTATCCACAGACTGCCCACTCTCAGGTAGTGACTGTGGAGCACTTACAACTGTTGTTTCTGCCAGATTGGAGACAGAGCCACTGCTACTAAGCTGAGGAAGATGCAAAGTCACATTCTGAGCCAGAGACAGGGCAACGGATGTCTGTGGTGCTGCCATACTGCTTATAATCTGAGAAGTAGACTGAGATGTCACAGCTGGTGCAATGACACCAAGGCCAGTGACACCAGGAACCTGGGTAGATGGCAGTGCCAAAGAAGATGGTGTGCTGATACTGGGGGCAATGTCTCCAGTTACTGGCTGAGCAGGCTGGGATGTGGTAGGTAAAGAGAAAGAAGCAGGGGCGCTCACACTGGAAGGGACACCAGTTGATTGCTGTCCAGATTGTGAGGCTGGAGGTGGAGAAATGGAGCTTGGCACACTTGCACTTGGTGCAACTCCAACAGCTGCACTTTCTGAAGGCAAAGTAACAGATCCTGGAAGAGAAACACCTGTGCTAGAGGGAACAGATATTGAAGAAGCAGCCACAGATGTAGCAGGTGCACCACTGCTTGCCATGGTAGAAAGTGCAGGTGGAAATGGTGGTATTGTTTGATTGAACACTGGAGGAGCTGTACTAGGTCCTTCCGTCATTTGAGCATGCCCCATCTCAGAAAAAGCTTGCTGCAAGCTCAGTGATGATGCCGAATGGGAGAGATTCATTCCAGGACCATGTAGTGGAGATGCAGCAACTGGAAGAACAGAAAGGTGTCAGTCCACCTGGAAAAGTTCATTACAGTATTATTGACTATTGCTAGACTAAGATCACATTTACCTCTCAGCATAATAAAAAAAAAATTTACAAATCTAGGCTTACACTAAAATACAAAATTAGGTTTCAGAGTCTTGCAGACAGCACATCAACGTTTTTTTCCCCTAAGAATCCTGTGAAGTATCACCCAAATTACAATCACTTCTTGCCAGCGCAGACAGTCCCTTACTTCTCCAAGTACTTTAAAAGTGTTTAGGAACAGTTTAGTTAACTAACTTCACAGTTCTGATGAGCATGTCTTAACCATGCAATTTTAAGAGCTTAGATAATTTACCCATATCCAGAGTTTCTTTTCCTGCAGGGACAGCAGAAGAGAAAAAGCCCTGTTCTTTTAACCGACTCTCAGGTACAGGGCTGACAATAAACCGCCTTCCTGCAGAATGGACAACCTGGGTAAAGGAGCTAGGAGGAACCCCTAAACAGAAAGAAGTTAGATAGTTAGCGATACACGGTTGCAATTAAATACATAACCTGCAACATGGAATGTGCACTCCATCATACAAAATAAAAACTTGGCTGCACCCATCCGCTGAAACAGAAAAAGATAACTGTTGAAAAAAATCACAAAAGACTTACCTATTCTTTGTGGCATGGAAGATGTAGGATCTGGCTGTTTGAACTCTAATTTCTGTAAAGTAAGATAAAATTTAAAGTTCTATTCTGAAACAGAAACCCACAAGATAGTTCTTAAAATGCTAGCTTACTGAAATGTGGGCATTTAAGGTAAGCAGTACCTTGGACCCAAGCACCATTAGCAAACTAGTGGAATTCTGCCCAGATAAACGTCACCTACAGTGCTTTTAAAGCTTCTCAGCTTAGTGACCGTCAGTATAACAAATTGATCTAAACACTCTTTTGTTAACAGGCAGTCCAACCGATTTCCTTAAACAGTCTGCAGATAAAGTGAACGTTTCGAACCAGTTCTAGGTGGAAATAACACAGAGATTCAGTGAATGTCACCCCTTCTTATTCCCAGCAGCAGTTTCAAAACTTGGGTTTTCTAACAGAGACGTCCAATCTCTTCATAGCTCACTGGCTAGAGGGCCTGAGTCCAGGCTCTCAGTGTTTAGCGAGCAGCACAGGGCTAGGATTTTTACTGTCCTGCCTCACAATAACCTCAAATCCAAGAAGCCCAAGCATTTAAGATTGTCTGCTTAGTGGACTGTCAGGAGATTCAGCAGCTTTGGAAGCATCAGAACAAGTCAAAAAAGCAAGATGTTCACAATGTTTAGCTTTCTAGATTTAATTTTAGGCTGTTATCCTGATATGAAGCTCTGTGTGTCTTCTCATTTTTAAGCTTTGGTATTTCTCAAGAAATAAAGTTTCAGTTTCTAGCTAGTTCTACTCATAAAACCATCCACCCAAAACGGAAAATGCAAATAGCTATGGCAATCTGTCCTTTACATACCTGTGACCCTGGAAAGAAGCCATCATCTTTTGTCTGCATACTCTCCAAACCCTGATCACCTTCTGGCTCCACACTTACATCCTCACTTAGCATTTCATCCGCTTTCTCAATAATCTCTCGTACCTGTTCTACAAATGAGTCTCTCTCGGTTGCTAAAATAAACTCATTCTGCACCTGTAAAGAGAACAAAACAACAATAGTTTTCCACAATTTTTTTCAAAACTATATACTGAATAACCATTATTTACTTTTGGTGCTAGTGTTTGTCCTCCCTTCACTGTTCTTATATGCAACAAAGATGGTGACACCTTCGAGAAAAACAATTGTTTCTAAAATTATCTCCAGCATGGAAGTATTTGCCCTGGTTTACTCTTTGCTGTGGAAAAACATTCAATCTCACTTCTTCATCCAACTGTCACCTCAATCTTTGCTTAGCACAGTTAAATTTAAAATTAGCGGCCTTATCTTACTGTAGTTCCTCATATCCTACATAATGTACATAGAGCCACATTTAAAGGAAACTGTAATATAAAAAATATCTGAAAATTCTGTATTGGAAGATGTATTTTGTATTTCTCTCTTTCCATGCCATATAGAACTTCTATTCTATGCAGGTTGCACATTGCTAACTCAAAGTCTGGCTGTAGTATGTAAATGCAAGTATTATTTATGTTCCCTATACAGGAAGAGACAGACTGTTCAGCCTACCTAGTTTCAACACATTGTATTGCTTTATAAAAATACATTCTGCTGCTTATGTTGTCGGAAACAAGCTAAAACAAGTATACTTGGCATTTAGAAAGACATTCTTAGCTCAGTCTGACCCTCAGTCTGACCCATGAGAAAATTCTGTCTCCTGAAATAACGCATGATAAAACTCTGAGACAGTCTGTGAAACAGAAGTAAAGCTGTCGGTCACCGTATCTCTGCTGGGAAAGAGAGAGAAAGTGCCTTAGAGGTAAAGCCTGAGACATTGCTTTTACATCAAGTTTCTGGGATGCTGGTTCAGAAAAAGGAAAGACAGCCACGATGTGCTTGTATCAGCCTTTGCAATGAAGAACACTTACTAGTTAAAGAAGCCTTCAGTGCTTTAAGTTGAGCATTGACAGATACCCGTATCGGGTATGCCTAACAGTATTCTGATTAAAAGGAAACCAGAAAGCCTTACAATCAAAAGTTTCCTCAACATTCAACAAGAAAACAATGAGCACAAAGTTCCAGATTCAGTTGTCTAAATTAGGTTGCACACTTTCACCTACATGACTGCATTTTGGATGCACAGTTCACTTATCTTGTTTCTACTCATCTTCAAATATCTGCATGTTTTGTTATTTAGGGGCGCTTTTTTGTTTGTAATTGTTTTGCTTGGGGTTTTTTTTGTTTTTAAATCAATCATACAAACACTTTGGGTATGAAGGAAAGGCATCTGTGTATTTCTTGGCACTTGACTTCGTGTTATTTAGTTGTTTACGCTGCCAATAAACATACATAGCCAAGAATCAATTTCTTCCTCTTGGAAAGCCATTAGTGGCAAAGAGATCATTTCTCCCGTGTCACTGATTTCTTTCCTTTTGACAAGTATGAATCCAGCACACACCACCTGTTACTCTGCCACCTCTCTTAGCTTAGAGATGAATACTGCACAGGCGCCCAAGAAGCTGGCAAAAGATACTGCTTTTTGTCATCCCCCCTCGCTTCAGTAACACTAAAACAATCTCAGTATCATTCAGCTTGTACCAGTTCAGGAATAAGAGTNTTTTTTTTTTTTTTTTTTTTTAAAGGGAGGTGGTTCTATTCCATGCTACACAGCACTCATTTTAAACGCACTTTTTTTCTCTGCTTTACCATTATACACTGAATGGAGAGGATTTTTTCCTTTGAGAAAGTCAAAAACAGCGTCAGACATTACTGACTTTCAGAAACCAGAAAATTATTCCCATTCCTTACTTTTAAGGGCAGAATCTTGCTGTTTCAGTTGCAAACAACAGCAAAAAACCTCAAAGCTTAAGTTTCAAAGATCTAGCAATGTTTGCTCTTAGAAAAGCAAACAGAATTTGTTTAACCTGGTGCTTTTACAAAGTTGTTTGCAGTTTCAAAAAAGTAGATTGCAAAAAACCAAAAGCAGATTTCCGTGATAAAACAACAATTCCAAGGTAAAAACCAAATACAAATTTTCACGTGAACTGAGCATGCAATAGTAACTGTCAATTTGGAATACCGCTCTGTGCCCAGAGCCTCTAGTTGTGCTTGCATACCAATATGGTGAGCACAGGCCATGCTAGATGGAACAGCAATTCTGAAACACAAATTAGAAAATAAGACTGCTTATATTACTACTGTGATTAAGACTAGATTTGATTCTTCACCTCTAAAATATATCTTACCATTATTGAAGCTATTTCCTCAGGGTTGTCACCATCCAAATCAAATTTGAAAGTAACCATTTTCCGATTATGTGTCTCCAGCTGACACTCCACCACCCGATCACCTTTATTTGAAACCTAAAGCAAAGAAAACAATAGTTCAAACCAAAAGCATGAGAATGTTTAGACGTGTGCTTTAAAGCTCAGAGACAAACCAACACTACCGCTCTAATACAAACACGTTCCCTCTTTCCAGTTTAATAAATGGTGCCATGTACAGCATCATTTTTTCTGAGGATCTGCCAATTACTCAAACCTCCAAGTTCACCTTGTCTGCACTTTTCTCTAAAACTCCTGATGTTCCCTTGTTTCTTTCCAGCTCACAGGTCAGATCACTGGCCTAGGTTTACTAGTAAGACTAAGTCAAATATTCTGGAAAAGTCTGTGGAATCACTGGTGGCTAAGCAAGCCAATCTCGCCGTGTTTAATGCTCCAAAAAGCTCTTAATAGATGAAGATTTGGAATGCTGACTCCAGAAGCAGAAGAAATACACTGGATAGCTTGTGTGCTCAGAGGTGGAGCGTGAGGAGAACAAGACCACACAAGATACACATTCCTCAAAAAAAAAATATTTCTGAAGCTCAAAAAAGGCACCATCAATAGCAAACTATCACTAAAATAAAAAAAATACTCACATTTAGAATTCTCAGTTTCGGCCTAGCAGTCTTCTCGTGGCGAGAACGACTGCGGACAGACCTCCGCATATGACGTTTAGTAGTCCTCCCTTCGTGCCTTCCACTAGAAGCTGGAACATTCTCGTTGCCATCACTCAATCCTGAAGCAACATCAGAATGGGCACTAAAAAGAAGAAAGCAACTTTAACATTGGTATCCATGAACTCCGTAACTACAACAATACAGTTCACCCTACCAGATGTTGTTCTCTTCTGGATAGCAGTAGATGCCTGTTATTCAGAGTAAGGGAGAAGAGTCCTATCAACGCTTTGGGTTGCTTGAATAGCAATTCTAATCGTAATTATTTAGCTACATATCTCTTGCAAACCGAGTTGTACAAACATATCTTCTGAATATGTTTTCAAGCTATTTGGAGTTTGAATTCCGTTTAAGTGCCAAAAGGACAGAAAAACATCCCTTATGATCCATCTGACAGACAGATAAAAGAGTATTAGAAGTTAAATCACTCTACACAATCCTCTTTATTCCCTCCATACCCTGTTGTATATCAAAACTTATTCCCAGTTTCATAAGCCTATTTTTCCTCTAGGAAGTTTATTTCCTCAAATCCTCAGGAACACTTGCAGTGAAAAAAATATCCCTAGTGAAAAAAGATATCTAAACATCACCCAAGGAAGAATAATCTAACACAGAAAATTGAAAATCAGCGTAGCGAAAAGAAAACAATGCTTACCTATCCATAGAGGAAGCCAAAGGGGTAGACTGAGCAGGCTGTGTTGCTGGAAGAGTCTCTGAAGGAGCAGTCTGTGAGACTCCCTGAGTACCCTACGGATAGAAACCTATATCAAGAACCTCCCCAAAGAATACCGTTGCTTTTCAAGTAACCCAGTAGTCTTTAATGTTTCTTCCTAAATCAGTCAAAGCTAAAAGCACTATCTTTTTAGAACTTCAAACAGCTGGCGTCTAGACAGCTCTAATTTACAAAAGATTCTAGAGCAAACCGCAGTGAGGCAAATTATCATCTGGGGAGAGGAAATCAGCCATCCTTTCTGCTGCTAAGTGTCACTACAGTTTGCCATGCAGCCATAGTCTTACTAACAGAATGTGCAAAAGGCAAGCCAATGCAGAACACACAAAGACAATTCAAATTCTCCCCAGCACAAACAACGCTGCAGGGAATAGGCATAACGACAGATTCTCAAAGGCTATCGGTTGCAGTTTGTCTTTGATATGGCAAAAATTTTCTACAGTACTAGCAAGAAGTGAAGTGTTAACAGGTTTTTGCCTGCAGGATGCACACTCACTTCCCAACAGAACAGCCAGTGGCAACAAGGTCCCCACATTGGCATGACATTCTGCTGTAAGAAAAAGGTCATTTGAAATATTAATTTCCAACAGAAGACAAGCATGGAAGGGATTAGTTCCCCACACACATACACTATTGCATAATTCAAACATCCTAAATGTATTGTTACATTATATTCAACATATTTACCTCCAAAACTGCCTGCTGCGAGGAGGCAGATGAGGCCTGTTGTGCTAAACTCATTGTAGGCTGGGGCACTTGAACCTGTCCTCCTAGGCTGCCCATGGGAACTAAAACATTCTGCTCCACGTAAGGCTGCACAACAGGAGCAAGATAGCCCGGCTGAGCCATTGCGTCTGTGGGTAAGGGAGGGGACAGTACGGCAGAAGGAATGCTAACAGAGGCCACAGCAGAAGAAGGTGCAACGCTCGAGTCGCCTGGATATTGAGGCGGCAGCCGAGATGGGAAGCCCTGTAATAGAAATGAGGGAGTCAAGCTAGTGAATACCAGAGCTAATTAGGAAATGAGAGTGAAAAAAAAAAAATCAAAAAAATAAGTCTCAAGTACATGTTCCAACCTTCAGTACTTGTTCAAGCACTCCCAAAGACTGTCTTCCCAGAGAAGCAGAGCAAACTGCTCATATAGCCAAAGCTTAGCTTGTGAGTCACTGTGCTTGAACAAGCAAATTCCCATTCAAAGTTCCAAGTCTTAGGCAAAGCAATCTTCATCTAGCAATCACAGGTGCCTTTTTCACTTAAAATATTAAGGCCTGAGACTTAAAATGAGTTTGAAGAATATTCAGGCTGCTCAGAAAATGTTATGCAACTGCTGCTGATTCTTGAGACTAACAGCAAAAATGTTCTTGCGTTCTTCCTGTCCTCTCGTGACGAGCTGACCCAGGGACCAAGGAACACTCCTACACACTGTTTCTGTTCTACAGCACTCCTTATAATCCAAGTGCAGATATTTCTACAGCTATACAATTTCTGATCTAGAAGAACAATCATACGCTGAGTCACTACTTTTGTTACTATTCAGATTGTCATTCTTACAGTGATTGCACAAAGTAGCTGAAGCAGTCTGTGCCCAACAGCCCAGCATTTCATGACTAGCATCAGATACTTACGTCACATTCAAGATCCATGCTGTCTGACTTAGTTCATGAAATCCCGCATCCTTCCTCCCCACCTCCCTTCCCCTTCCCAGACCTGGAATGAAATACTGACATTGCTGAATATGCTGCCATTGATTTTCTTTCCAACACACATCCCCCATTTTTAAAAATCACAACTTTTTGGATTTTTTTTTCCAAGTTGACAAATCTCTTTGATATATAGCTGTTGTCCTTCACACTGTGGTTGACCTAAGTCCTGCACTATGATTCCGTCATTTTAGATAAATTCCAGTGCCAAATACAAAAACTCAAAATGCCAGGGCATCCAAGGACGTTTTTTTTCCCCTCCTTAAAATATTCCTTTACCACACAATAAAATTCATCTTCACAGCTTAATGGCTCTCTTATGTGAAGTGAATTGGCCAGGGCACACAGTTCAGATCTGGTATCTTAGAGGAACAGGTAAAAATGTGGAGAAGAGTTCTGCTGGCTTGCAACAATACCTGGTAAAGAGCATCTCCAGCAGGAAGTGAAGCTTCAGCAGCTTGTCCAATGCTGACTGGCAATCCCACGGACTGGACAGCTGGCTGCAGGAGCTGCGGGAGAACCTGGCTGGGCACCTGAGCCACAGGCTGCATCACTGTGGGACGCTGGCTAGGGACAATGGTTGATCCTACAGGTACAGCAGTTGCCGCAGCAGACGTTGCCAGTGTGAGCAATGGCTGACTCACGCCAGCTGCCATTGAAATGGGCAGTGACTGGAAACCTGGCTGAGTTGCTGACACATGAGGAGCTGCTATGGGCAACTGAGAGACTGAGAACTGGGGAACCATGGAAGTTGGCACGGGCTGTCCCATGGGTAGAAAATGAGAGCCAATGGGGACTGATGGGGCAACTGAAGGCTGAGGGAGAGAAGGTGCTGCAACAGGTAACTGAGGCTCGCCTTGGATGATCGACACTGGTTGGGAAACAGGAAGCTGGGGAGGTAAAGAAAATAGAGATAGATTTCTTTTTTTTTAAGCAGGGTTGCAGAAAGCAGAATGTTTACGCATTAGTCAAAGAAAGAATTACTCAAGTTACAGCACTCTGTTAAAGTGGGTGGGGAACACAGTTGGCAGAGTGGCTGGGAAGTTGGCTGGAGTTCCAAGAGGTCCTCACTTCGCAGCACTTCCCCTGAAGAACTCAACGGGCTCTTGAAACAGACACCCACAGAGGGTGAAAGAGCAACGTCTGAATACCCTGAAGCACTGACTTGTGCATAAACAGAATCGAATTCCCCTCAACTCTGTCCCCAGAGCCAAGCCTGTCTTCTTACACGAGAGAAGTGCAAATCTTTCAACAAATCTGTCAGCTTTGGGTATGGGGACTAAAGTGAAGGAGAATGAAAAGCCACTGTGCCAGCATTTGGAGAATGGCAGGGGATACGTCAATTAAAGCCAGCAAACAATGCAACTGGAAAGGCAGTTTAGATGAACAAGCAACAAAACACCAATTTTGAAAACAAAATCAAGGCTCACGTGTTCAAGATGTAGATATGAGCCAAAATGAAGTAATGCTCTGTAACAGAAGCTTCTTGACCAGAGAGTAAAGGAGAAGAACTGAATAAGAAAGATGACAGAGCAGAGAATGCAGTCCTTATGGTTCACTACCTAAATAAGCGAACATGTTTTACACACGAAATGGTGCAGAAGATAGACACTGCATGGGAAGCAGAGAAATGAGAAGTTCCTGAAAAATCCATTCATAATATACCATTCATCAATATGTTTTATGGTATTTTTGACAATTTAAAGATCTTTGTGTGTGGAAGTGCTATCCCTCCCTCAAATTGCTCATGACTGCAATGTGTGAAAGAAAGTTTCCAACACAATTGACAGTTGTAGTACCCTAATACTATTATCTGGATGAATGTTTTGGAACCATTAGAAAAGATGACAAAGTGAAAGTAGCAGCATGTTGAATTTGCCAGCTGTGAAGAAGAAAAAAAAATCTGCTAGAAAGAAGAATTTTGTTTACCTGCGTCCCAGATGCTGCCTGAGGCATTGGCATAATCTGTGAAGTTTGATTTTGAGAGACAGTTTGTGTGGGAGTGGCGCCAGCAGAAACTGAGGGCTGCTGTGGCTGGTATTGTCCAGGCTGTTGGGAAGAGGCTGGCTGCTGTGCATTCTGTAGTAGGGAAAAGAGGCAGAAGCAATTTTTTTTCACCCCACAGAAGTTTTTTAAAGCCTATCCTATTTAAATTCTACTTTTTATTCCCTTGTAAGTGACATCAGTGATTCTTCTGAAGATGCTTAAGACAATTAAGGTTTAGCAATTAGTTATTAGCATTACTAATACAACCCCATTATCAGCACCAAATCTTGTAACAGAATTATTTCATTTGTGAAAACAAGAATGAAGATTCTATAAAGGAAGAAAAGGCAGTTAAGAGAAGTGGATGTTGCAGAAGACAGTACTTCCAGTTAGAAGAAATAATGAGAATGAAGTCTGCCTGTCTAGACAGCCTAACTTGCAAACCCTGACATGCCTCCCCTTGTATGGGACCTCCACTGCAAGCTCAGGTGGAAGCTGGGGAAGACAGACACATGAAAACAAGCATTAACAGGATTCTAAAATAAAATATCAGAAAGTCTATGAAGTTAATCTCATAGCATGTTGGATTGGGTAAGAACCAAAGGATTCTTTTCCTTTTGTCCATAACTATGGGTTGAATGAGGAACAGAGGTAGCCAATTGCTCTTGGAGAGTCAAAATCATATACTAAAAGTATCTTAGTCCTGGTTTTAGGGACTGTGACTTTACCTGCTGAGTGAGTTGAGTAGGCTGGGATGGTACCGATGCACTGCTTGAGGCTGACTGGCCTTGCACCTGTGTCTGGAGGACAAAAAAAAGAATCAGCTTAAAAAATCCTATGGTTTCTGCAGCAGGCAGTTAAATTAATTTCTGCCTGGAACAATCTGGTTAGAGTAGGTTTCTAGCTGTCCTTTCGGACAACCTGTCTTTTCGCCAAATTCCACTATGACAACCAGAACAAAGCAGAGCAATCTGGAAAAGTACTGAACTCCATCTTAAGTCTTCCAAAACAACCAATACAGAAAGTCTTTGCAACCCACATGCCCCTCAATATGAGACCGACCAGCCTACCAGCTTCTTCTTCCACTGATGATGCTTTAAGAGCAGGATGCCTTGGTATGATAACTGGAAATAGAGGCATTAAGTTTTCCCTTAACATGTGTACTAAACACAGTTAGATGGGGGGGACAGAAGGAGGCTAAAAGGAAATAAAACTGTCAAGAAAAAAATCAAAGATACACAAAGTATACAAAGTACTCAGTACACATACATGTTAAGAGTTCCCTTTGAGAGGCATGTCAAAATACAAGGTAGAAATAATTTCCAGACTCACTACCATCCAAAGGCTACCAAGAATTAGATATTGAAGAATCTGGGGGTTCATGTCCTAGCTAAGACAGAATTTTTGAATGAAAAGCAACAAAAAAATTGATGAGTTGCATACAAACGAACGTGGAATATGTAGAGGAAAATGGAACGGACTTTCACTATTATTTTTGGGGCTGACATTTTTGATCAGATTTGGGGATTTTCATTATTATTTTCATTATTACTTTTGTGACCATTATACTTCTTTATCAGATCCTGGGAGACAACTTGACAAAGACCTCCAGGTGAGTTCCCTGAGCATGCACCACTTTGGTGAACTGCCTTTGTAAGAAACATACCTGGTGCATGTGTATCATAACAGAAATATCTATTAAAATTCCTTGATGCTGTGATCATTCAGCTTGTAGAAGCTTATTAGGCACAAGTTTATTAAAATAACATACTCTAAGTTACAGAAACTTTGCGGAAAGCAGAATATCAATGCAAAGAACTACTTTTATTCTTTGCTGTTTTAGAAGCCCACGGCCCTTACTGGCTAGAATCTAAGCGTGTGCTATATCCCACTGCTGTAACATCTGTTCACATTAACTCAGTTGTGCTTCAAATTGTGATCTTTTAATGAATTAGATAAAAGATCCCAGAAGTTATATTCTGCAAAGTAATCATGATCCCTAATTGTGTTTTCCAGATATATTTTATATCCATCAGAAGTCACCTCCTGAAGTTTAACAAAGGTGGTTTATGGAGAAACAACCAAGTAATTCTCAAACTTGTTGCATAGCAGCTTCACTTCACAAGCTCTCCTACAGCATAGAAATTACTAGTTATTAGACTAGTGATTAAAGCTGTTTCAGCTTTAATAAAACACCTTTATTATCCCATACAGAAGGCCTTAAATAGTTCTTGATCTTAACACAAAAAGCAAAAAGATTCTCCTCCGGTTCCTTCACACAAATTCCAAAGCTGCTAATACTCCAGTAATTAAAATGTCAGAGACACGCTAATTCCAAGAACAGGAGGAGTAAGAAGTCTAAAGTAAATCCTCTCTTTTCACAAAAAGTTATCTTATGAAAAGTTTCAGACTACAAGTGCAGACACAATGTATATAACACATACACCTCACCAACACAGTGTACAAACGCATTACTGACTATTGCAAGTGCAAATACCATATATGCTGATAAAACATGTACCTCCAAACTAAGCTTTGGCCTCAAATTTTCCTTTTTAAAGGGATACCATATTCTCGGGCTCACAAGGAAGCAATACCTATTAGCAACAGTTGTTTATGCCACTAATTTACTACCCAGCTTGTTTAGTTCCTTTAATGATCCTGCAAGTACATTTCCAGATCCATGTACAGGTACATAATATAGCTCCTTCCATTCACCAAGCCTGGAAAAAGCTCTTGCATTTTGGACAGTCACCGAATAAACATTGTTGTTATCTAGTGAACATTATTCAGACCAAAGTTCAACTTGAAATAACATATTCTTGTTAAATGGCTAAGGAGCAGGAACAAAAATACAAAGTAAGTTTTACTATCACTGCTGATTCGAACTGTGAAGATGACATATTTCATTAAACCCATTGTTTAAAGGCCAATTTGGTACACCAGCTGTCTCTTGCCAAAAGAACAACTAGTCCCGGCGGAACACTAACCGTTCGTTACCCTTAACACAAAAGCCCTACCAGCATTGCAGCTGAAGCTGAACACTGACCAAGCGGTTGCTGAAGCCTCATTACTTCCTTGCAACCTAGCACGTTAAAGAGATCCTAGTATACTACTGAGTTGGTGGAAGGACACCCCCATGAACGCTAATACCTAGAAACACATGGAGCAAGTCTAAGGGCAAGGCTCCCCTTTAAGTGCAAGGTATGACTTATAAAAGGTAGAGAAATTCTGGAAGGGTTTGCTCCTGTAACCTGAGCATAGAGTGCAGGTGGTCCTGATGAAAGCGAGGTGGACACGGCCTGCTGAGTCGAGGCTCCCTGGGGGAAGCAGATGAAGAGCTGCGACTCTTGCAACACCTTCTGAGGCAGCTGAACAATGGGCAATGAGAAGTCTGAACCAAAAGCAGAAGATGACCCCCCTGTAGGGGGAGGAGACTGGAAATCGCCAGTGTCAGAGGAAGTCAGCTGTGAGGAATCACTGGAGTATTCTGGGCTTCCTTCTGGCCAGCTCCGCCTTGCAGAGCCCCCTCTGGGACCTGCTAACTCAGGACCAAGACAGTTACACTGCTCCTCTGTCACAGGCTGAAGTCGACCATGCGACCCTATGCCTTGAGTGGATTCCTCTTGACTGGTCTCCATAGAGCCCCGGTGACTTCTGTAGACCCGCTGGGGTAAAACTGCCCCTTCTGCTGGAGCAGAAGTCGGTGTGTGCACATGGAACTCAAAGACACAGCTCGCTCTGCCATCACCACTGTGAGAGAGCACAGCCGGGGCAGAGTGCGGAACAAATACTTGGTGGAACGTCATCTGAGCAGGATCTGCACTCAGAGGAGCTGAAACACTGGATAATGGAGAAAGGGGACCCATCCCAGAATCCAGCCTCAGGTTCTGAACATGTCTTGCCAGGTATGTTTGCCCCGACGGAAAGTCGAACACAGAGCTTTGTGGAGGACCACCTTGCCCATGGTTTGACTCAGAGACCTGTTTCAAATGTTCAGTCGCATGAGAGTTATAAGCTACTTGATCATACTGCTCCGATACCTGTGATGGGTAGTGCATGCCCACCAAATATACAGCTTCTGGATGCATTCTGTAGTGAGCATCCTCTGGAGGTGTTGGTCCAGATCTATAGTCACTGTGTACAGGAGCTGGCTCAAACATGGGATTAACTTGCACATGCAGAGGCTCTCCAGCGACTCTCTGAGCTGCTGTACCCAGCATAACGAATGCCTCTGGTGTCCAATTGGTGGGACTACCACCAGGTGGAACTAAACTCTGGCCAGTCTTCAGCAATGGCTGGAAGTGGCAAGTTTGGGCTTCCAAAAATGAAGTGCTCTTGCGCCGCTGAGCAACTGCCACCTTCGGCGAGCAGACAGGTGGTGGTGAGAAAGACACCGGCCGTTCATGAACGGTTGGGAAAAATATCTGTGAATCTGGGAACGTTGGTGTTCCCCCACGCGGATGCCGAGGCTGTATTGACATGAACAAGACAAGTAATTCATACATTAAAAGTGAAAGCACATCAACATGCACAGTTCACTAGGCAGTTCTGTGAAGTAACTTTATAGAATGACTACTCAATTCATGGTCAAAAACATACAATACTTAGGAAACTTAGGTGAGTCATAAATATCTATTAAATACATCCATGGCAGGCATAGCTACAAATGGAAACATTTGCTGGTGTTAGAGCTGCTTTTCCAGTCCAATTCCAATAATTCACATAAAGAAACCAGTTTTACTCCTGACAACGGAATGAGATTTATTGAACGGGCTATCCATTGTGATCAGTGCTTGAAATCCTATCAAACCCCTGAGGTTACTGCCATATGGGAATAGGAAAATTCAGAACTTGACAGCAGCAACAATGCAGAGCCTTTAGTTTGCACTTAGAAGACAAAATGACATTAAATCTTAGTACTATCCAACACAAAAACCACGGGGCTAGTGCCTTGTATGCTTTATAGAGGGCTCAAGAGAAACCTTTTATGAGACAGAACTGAACCATTCCAGCCCACAGCTGGAAAAACAGTATGGTAAAACTGTAGAGCCTCTGGATTCTGCCAAAGTTGATAGTCTTTTCTGATCCCTTTGATCACACCTTTTCACATAGAAAATTAGCACTCACTGGAACAAACCTAACTCTTGCCTGGATAATAAAACATTCGCAGGTTTACTAACAGCAGAGTCTTCAGGCAATTTCACTCCATCTGATGAACTACTTCAGATGAGGCTCATCTTATTTAAGATTTGTATGGAAAATTTCACTAGAGTTGTATTTAAGAACATAAAACAACTCGGTAATTCTGCATTTTTTCATCTCTGCCTACAGTATGCTGAGAAGCAATGTATTATTACAGGAAAAAAATTGCAAGATTCAGTAGCAAATACACAGTCTTCAAGTCAGATGGCATTTATGACTTTTTCAAGTTGCTGTTTCCACACTGTTCCACACAGCCCCATTTTTCCAGAAAAGCAGCAGCAAATTTCCATATTGACCAATACCGACAAGAAGGTCGTACAGGACAAAGAACTCTTCTTATGTTCTGAAAACTGGCTCTGCTTACTTCATTTACAGAAAAATGTTTCTCAAAGTTTATTTTGTGTAAATGGAAGGCCAAAACTGGACCACCTCCTGTCTTGCAAGCTATCTTGCATCTCACTTTCTGAGAAACATGAAATGATGGCTTCTTCCCATCAAGAAGCAGTTGAAATGGCATTTCCAATTAAAATTTACAGAAAAACCCTTAGAAGTATTCATACTCTGAATTTCTAGCATCACTAGGCACAGCTAGTGAAAGCCTTTAGAATAACCAGCCACAGCAACCAAGCTTTAAAAGATGGTTGTTTTGTGCACGGCTTAATTAACATTCAGCGCTTGCTTATAAGATGGAAAATAAAAACCTGGTCTTCTGACTTAAGGGGGTAAGAACTAGTCTTCCCTTTACCTTCTGTGGTACAACTAGGTAATTCACATTTACACTATCCTAAAATACAAAAAACAAACGGTCAGCCACTGTTTGGTAACGTTTAAGTGTAGTGCTTCCCAGAAAAGGTCAATGTTCCAGCAGCACAATATAAGGAATCAACTCTGCGTTTTCTCATTTCAAAAATGCTCAAAGCCCAGGATGTATTTAATGATAACTTATCTTACTGTGCCAGGAGGCAAATGGTAACACATACAGGACTGACAGAGAGGGAAGGCAGGCTGGAGCGTCGATGCTTGCGTGGAGAGGCAGAGTGCATGGGCAGGACACTTTCCAGGGCTTTAGAAAGCTTTTCTGCAAAGGTTTCTTCAGGGACAGTCCGAAGGTAGAAAGGAGAAAGAGGTGCAGACAGCGCTGGTGGTGGGGTGCAAGGAGCACTTAGAGGGATGCAGGACATAGAGGGAAGAGCAGGAAGGTGGGGGACACAAACTGACATGCTACGACCACGTTGAGGCTAAAGGAGGAAAACAAAAGTTAAAAATTGAAAACTTCAAAAAAATGAATAACAAAACAAGCACAAACTATAATGAGGTAGAAAAGAAATGCAGACACACAATGTGATAGGCCCAATATTGACGACTATGTGTGCAAGAAGATATGAGAAAGGCTGAATGAATGCCAACACACACTGAGAACAGGCTATGTGCACGTCCAAGGACCCAAGTTTGCCTTAGGTTACTGAGCAGTACATTAGTTCCCTAGTACCCTTACAAGAAGCATGTGGAAGGCAGAGCAGACAGGAGAGAGTACTTCCTCTGGCACCACTGATGCAGCCCACACTGTGTGTACTCACAGCATCTGGTAGTCTGACAAATAGAAAAATACCTAAACAGATACTGAGGCGCTTTCAAGCATTCACTCTTAGTTTAGTGGATGTGTATTTATACATAACATCTCACAAGTCTCTCTGCTTGGGCACCTCTCCACCTGTATTAAGTGGACTAACTGTATGCAGTTGGCTCTATTAACTAAAGCGTTACTATAAAAATTTAAACATTACACATTCTACAACATGACTTGCGGTAATAAAGTTGGTTTAACATGTGGAAAATTCAATAAAATTAGTCTTTGACAAGCATTTTCCAGACACTGGACCAATAAAAGCATCAGGATCTTGTACTCTTGCCACAATCCAGAAGGCAATAGGTCAAAATCCAACCAAACTGGAAGAATCAGAATTAGGCAGCTTGGGTTGGGGTTTTTTTGTTGTTATTGCTTTTTTGGTATGGTGTGTTTTATTGTATTTTAAGTCAATAGGAAGAGGCAGTCTTCAAGTTTTCCTCCTCTAATGGTCTATGCCTCTTACGGATCTAATCCACAATTTCCTAACTGAAACTAAATACAGACCTCCAGGGAAAAAGCCTCAAGATATCCAGTGGAGATCTGATTTTAAAAATTTCTGATGTGAGAAATCTTGCTAGACCGCTCAAAAATTTGGGAGAGGCATAAGGGAACTCAAAGGGTTAAATAAATACCTTACTCACAATCTTCACCTGTTCCAAGGCAGGCCTAGTTATATATGTCATTCCTGACTCTAAGGTATATAAACTATTCAGAAACATCTCCAGTTATGGAGACTGCAGTACTTACTGTCCTTGTTGGTTAGAAAAAAAAAACCTGCCCAAACAATAACTCCATGATGCAATTTAGGCTTCTTATTTCTTATTTTATCTGACAACAATCTTGTGAACTGATTAGCCTCCTCCTATTTTACAGTAGCCTTTACAGCTTTCTCTCTTCTCACGCTCATCTTTCATAGGCCTAGTTTAACTCTTTCAGTTTTCCCACATAAACCATGTTTTCTATGTTTCTGGTGGGGTTGGTTTTTTTTGTTACTCTCCTCTGAATTCTCTCCCATTTCACCCTCAAATTCACTCAAGCAGGGCGTCCATGATAGACTTACCAATGGCCAAGAGCAGAAGAACTACTTCACATAACATGATGTCTGCCTTTTCCACAACAGCATGATGTTTTTGACCATGTCCAGCTCGTGGTCTCATATAATCCCTGATTTTAATTTTTTGGGGGGCAGAATTCCTGCCTAGTCAGTTGTTGCTCATCCTGTACTTGTGTGGCTGACTATTCCTGTTTAAGCATGAACCTTGTTCTTGTCCTGATTGAACTGCATTCTGTCTAAGGCCACTTATCCAACTGTCAATGTCATTTTGACTTATAATTCTGTCTTCCCAACAAACTGTTAGTAGTTCCTGCAGTGTTCTACTCCAATGTGTCAACCTCCTCGTACCACTGCCATTGTCACAGAACACGAGCACATTTTAGCAGTGAACTAAGCAGCTTAACTATGTCTGTCATCCCACCCTCTCTCAAAAGATTATGGTCTTCCAACATGTAAGTTAGCCATCCCAAGACAGTGAAATGGCTTCTTGTCCAAGATAGGCCCACACATCAAAATATGGCTTACCCAGAAAGAGATCTTAGAGGGATTAAAAACTCCTTTGATCCAGGACTACCAGTAGCACAAACTTCAGGTTATGTGCCATTGAAAAATATGGAGATGCTTTGCTTGTGAGTGAAACCAGCACGTTTTCCAAAAAGCTAGTAACATCAACGATTCAGTAATAAAGCCTACAACCACAGCTACCAAAAAAAAGTAAAGACTCTCAGTCTTAAGTGTCACATCATCTCCCTTATGGTATTACAACATTATACCATAATATCTCTGCCTCAGGCTTAGATTTTTATTTGTTTAAAAAACAAGCAACAAGGGAACCACTGAAGACAATGTAACAGTAGCAGAAGTTCTACTCCAGAGTTCGAATAGATTTCTGCATACTCTCATACTTGTATCTAAAAACATACCAAGGGAAAAAACATACCAAAATAAAAGGGCAACACAAATGAACACAGTAGGAAAAGTATTTGTGCCCAGTGCAGACTTTCCAGGGAAAAGGAACACGCATGGCAACTGATGAGCAAATCAACACAAGCTAGAAATAAAACTGGGAACAAGGGTGTAGGGTCTTTTCAATCTGGAATTCTCACATGCAGCATTCTATAACAGTTTAAAAAAATCTTACCTGCAGAATCTGTAATCAAAGCCTCACAGAACACACACAGCAATTTCACACTTATACAGTAGCTCAAATTATTCTAATCCCTTCTTCAAATCAAACTGACAGCTTGATCCCTGGTAACTTCATATACATATACACATACCACCTTCCCAAGTGAGATTAAACGCTTACTTCGTGAGATAGTCTTGTTCTGAGGATGTTACTACCATCCATAAAAAATGTAACCCATCATTCTGCTTAAGTGCACTCAAGATTTAATAAAAGCTTTAAATACAAATATGGCCTTGCACTTCCCCAACCCCCAAACTCAGTCACCTTGCAAAAATAGCTCCTTAACTACTCCCATGCAGAATTTGTATCACATGCAAAACAAAACATACACGGGAGACTGCCTGACAGGCTTTCCTCTCATCTTGCAAAAGAAATACAAAATCAAATAATTCCATGTGTTTGCAACACTGTAAGTTCCGGCTTACCACTGCAGGTGGCTGATATCCTCCATGCTGTTGTGACTGCACTTGGCCAACTGAACCCACGTATCCCTGGACTGCAGCTGTTGAGATTGACTGGTCATGCTGGGAACCATATGACACAGTCTGTTGACTGCTCACACACGATTCAGTATAAACTGATGACCCTTGGCCACTGTCAACTGTCCCATCAGCTGTAGAAGTTAAAGACAAAAATCTGTATTTCACGAACTGTAGTAAGGATTCACAACTTTAAAGATACCATAATCAATCAAATTCTAGATTGATGTTTGTGCCATGTCACATGGACCACTATCAGCACTTTACCTCTTGTAATATTTAAGCTGGTTTTTGCTTGATACAGTAATTCCTTGCCAATATGCCTTCATCTAGCCTCTGAAAAAAATCAGTAATTTCAGGAGCTCTTTGGGAAGATAACAGTAAACTATGCTTCATGTAAAAGCTAGACTAGAAATAGAAATTTGAATTCCACATTGTTATGAATGATCTTTCAAGGTTTTTTTAATTATTATTTTTATTTAATTAATTTTACACAGACATATTGTGCTGGCTAGCAGATGCACCTGATGCAGGCATAGTAGAGAACTTAAAATCCCTGTTACCTAAAGAGCAGATAGTGATTTGCTTTCTAACTTCACCATTCTAATACGGAAGTTCTCGTCTACCATCGTTATTTAAATACTGATTCCACTCTTGGCATGGCAGAAGAGAAAAAAATTTAGGAGTTTAAATTCATCTTTTCGTGTATAGTATGTAAAACAGAAAAATGAAACCTTTTTTCAGAAAGCAAATTATGAGCTGAACTGCTTGTACATTAATCTCATTTCCACCTTAAGTTAACAAGGATTCAAGTAAGTGTTTATAATAGCTCTAACTGCACTGGTACAAAAAATATACAGCCTTCTACAGAGCCAGAATATACTGTCCCTAAAGCAGGGCAGTAAAAACTAGGATATGTGCTCAAGCTTCAGGTGCCCCAGTTCATTTAGTGTATTAGCTTGAAATAAAGAAAAACGATTTCATGCTAAGACACTGGACTGTGAATTGTGCGAAGACTTGGCTCAGCTACGGCACAGGAATGCATCTTTGCTGTGCCTTCTAGTGGGCTAATGTTCTTCAGCAGACAGCAGTGGCAGACAGCAACATCTTAAGATATTTACTGCTATACACACCAAAAGTTTAAGACTCTAAGGGGGGGAGCTGTGTAAGCGCAAGAGTTCCTAAACAAACCAACTGACACACTTACAAAGAACAGATATACTGGGTTGCTGGAACTGCAGTTGTTGGTGTTGATCAGCTTCTGGTTCTTCAGGCTCGACTTGGGTAGAAACCGATGCTGAAGTAGTGGGGACAGGAGTAGTACCAGTAACAGATAGGGGGTGCTTTGACCCTGCACTGGAAGCACTTGATGGTTGTTGTTGCTCCAGCTGCTGCTTCTGACTACATTCTTCCTGAAGCTTCTTCTCCTGTTCTTCTCGCACCAACTGACGCTGCTCTCGCTTTCGCTTAATCAAAGATACCCTGTCCTTGATAGCTTTCGCCATTGTCTTGTGATCCCCTTCACAGACATAGCCAGATTCGACCTGAAGGAGGATATATTCACAGAATTCAGACTGTCAGCGACAGCCACTGTTGTAGCGCTACAATATAAACTACCACTCTCTGGCACTAACTTCTCATTCACAAACTTCTGAAGCAGTTTTATTTCTAGATGGTGACAACAGCAAACACAAAGGCTGACAGACTACATTTCAGAGAACGCCAGTACTTCTGACGTTTTGTAAGACCACCAACACTTACCATTTCCTGGGCTACATCCTCTGGGACATCTCTCTCCAAGTCAAAGGAAAACTCTATTGCCTCATTATCTTTATATTTGCCCTTCAGTTTTTTGATGTCTTCAATTCGCAGCCAGAGTTTAATGGCAATTTTTTCTCCATCATCTTCCTCTGCTAGCTCTACCCGTACTCCAGTCTCTTCTTGGAAGAAAGCATGGTTCAAAAGGTCTTTAATAGCATATCTAGCATATTCGGGAAGAATGTAGAAAGCACACAGTTATTACGTTTTCATAAAATATTAAGGAATATCCTTGCCTGATGATTCCCCAAATTTATTCTCCACATTTCACGCTTCTCCCATAAATTGTTTGACAGCCCATCATTCAAATTTCTGTTTAGAAGCACAATGGAGAAACAAAATGTACAAATGCTGTAGATGTACACAAAAAAAATCATACATTGGTCAGCAGAAGTACCAACAGATTTAAGCCAACTGAACAGGATTTCTATTAACCAAAATAATAAGAAACATTGAAGAAACAGTTTTGTTTCACTGAACATTAAGATCCAACACACAACTCTTAGTCCTCAAATCAGTACAGTAATCCAAATACGTATTTCAGTCTGTTTCAAGATCTTATCAAAAGCCTCATCTAGTAAATTCAGCACTAGATAAGCACCACATGATTCCTTTCATCTTTTATACTATTTCAAACGACTTCAACTTGCATTTTGTTTGGCACAATTAGAAGCTTTGTCCTGAAGGTACAAAAAAGTTCTATGTTCATACATGCATAGTGTTAATGGTAGTAGTCTAAAAGTTAACCGCTTAAACTAAATGGCAAGAAATAAGTGATGAGCAGCCCCAAAATTAACTTAAAATGGGAAAAAATATGGAATTGTTTACAAATAAAAACAGAAATTAAAAATACACAGCAATGCCATCAGATGTAAGACTTCAAGAGTTAATAGGAAGGGATGAATAAACATCCATGAACCGACAAAACTAGCTATGAACAGAACAGCAGGAGACTAGAGGGCCAACGGCTGAAGCATTCTTAAATTGTACATTCAGTAAGCAATAACTATGTAAAAGCAGAAAACAAAACAAACCCCACAAATAAGCCATCAGAGCAGTTACGGATTTCCTCTAACAGTATGAGTTAATCACTTCAAGTAGAAGTCATATTGCAGAAAATGTGGATGAAAACGAGGAGCAAGAATTTAAAAAATAAAGAGAGCCCTCAAAATAATCGGCCGTAAAATGCCAACAAAATCAAAGGGATAGGAAAAAACAAAGGATTACAGACGAACAAACCAAGCAAACAATCCAAATACCTGGGAACCCAGAAGGATTGTCCTCCACTAGTTTGTTGACTAGGTCAAAGTTTTAATAAAAGCAGTAGAATTTCTGTAAACTGACGTGAATGGTTACTATAGCCTTTGCACTTTTTCTGACACTGTTAATGCTATAAACCAATCATTGGATAGGAATCTACCAAAGAATAGAAGGTGCAGAAGTAATACTGGCTTCCCAACTTTCATCCAAACACAGAAGACCCCAGGAACTAACTGAATCTCAGATAAAAGAGACATCAAGTAATATCTCTACCTGAAAAGAAAGTACTTACCTTTCACCTTTATTCTGCCGAATGCATCCCTCAATAATCTCCTTCACCTCAGGGATTGCTACTTTATCGAAGCTGGCTGGCTTGACGCCCTGGAACATACAAGTAGCAACAGCAAAACTGGAAGATCCGCTTGACTTAAGTTTTGATTGTGTTTATAGACCAACTATTTTCACTCAATAGGTAATTGGCCTGAATTCCCCACTAGAGCAAATTATAGAGACATCTGACCCAAATGTTACTGTTCATCTGTTTGTTAGTGACTTTTGCAATCATTTTCTCCCCCTCCCCGGCCCATATTTCCCAGCTACATTTCCATAACAGAAGGCTTTGGCAGTTCAGTTCTCATTTATGATAGCTGTTTCCATGGAAGTTATGCTGGTTAGAGGCGAGTACAGAGACTGGACTGAGAATGAAAAGAAATGTTTCCTATGTAACACTAATGCACAAAACCACATCATTAATTTAACAGTCTTCAAAGGATTCTGCTGCTTCCCAGAATGTTTCCAACATGACACTATATGAAGTAATTTTGGCACAGATTGATTTTACAGGAAAAACCTTAGCCCAGAATGATCTGACTGGATCATTAAATAACTTGTCCAATGTTTAAAAATAAAAAGATGTTTTTAAAAAAAACCCCAGACTTTCCTTTATCTTAGCTCTCCCCAGAAATCTACTATACCCAAACCACACTCCTGCATCACTGCTGTTTTGAGTCCAGGAAAACAAGCTTAGCACCACAGATTTTACAGAAGCCCTTCAACAACACATGGCAATCCTTTCCCCAATACATGCTAAAGCCACTAGGGGAGAGCAAAAAAAAAAATCTAAGTATGATCAGCTATTCAAATCAGTAAAGCAAGCAGGCCATGAGATATGACCATCTGGGAATTCTGCAGAATGTTGCAAGCAGAAAGCCAAGCTTCATCACTTCATCATGGCGACAAGCACTATTTCAGGGGCAATTGTCCACCACAGCAAAATCTGGCACTCAATTTTACTTGATTCAGCTTTTAGCTTCAAACCCTGTACTTAAGACAGCAGAAAGATAGAGGATGAAAACATCCTGTTCAAATTCTCTTATACGAAGAGCCCACATTTTCAAGCTGAACAATCATGAAATTATACACTTGATACATCTGACCTTGTGTCACTGGTAAATCACAACTAAAAGAGTTAAAACCATAGAGTCTGAAGTATAGAAATAAATGAAGTAGTACAAGCATCATTATTCATGCCCTAACCAGAAAGTACTTCTCTCAATATCCTATACAATACTGCTTCCCAAAGGGGCACATCACAACATGATCCCTCCCCCTTCCTCTATCGTCAGTGGGAAATAAGTCTTGAAATTGAAAGGTTTGAATCTCTGAACTACATCCTTTACAACTACAGACTTTCATTTAATTGAACATGGAGACTTAATGAGATAATAATTTCCACCTACATTTAGGTACTTTTTTCCCCTTGGCCAGACATGGCAGTATATTGACTTCATATATTCATTACCTAAAATATTCTCTACCACACTCTTCCAGGAGAGGGCATAGTCAGCATCAACTTTAACAGATGCAAACACAGGACTGGGAGAAGCACAAGAGCCTCCAGTCTTTCAGTGGACAACAGTACTATTTGTCACTACATTTTACAAAGGTGTTGTACCTGGAATTTTTAAAAGGAAAAAAACCACACCACTATAAAAATACAGTTTTTCACTTCATAAAAATTTCCTGTTACAACAGCATTGTTTATCTATTTCTTTGCTATAAAATTTGCTCTTATGAAATTCTTGCAATTGAAATTCACAGAACCGAAGAGTATATTGTGACTAGAATAAGCCCTGAAACACAGTCTGACAGTGAATATTAACCTCATGCTTTTAAAAGCTTTAAAGAACATTAAGACTTTTGGAGATCTATGCCTCAGCTGTTAAGACACCAGACCAGAGTTTGGACGGGTAAGTTCAATACTGTAACCAGGTCATACCATAAACCTCCAGCTTCTTAGCAGGACATTACAGAGCCCCACAGTCTGAAGGGATTTATAAAACTAATTTGAGTGTTTACCACTGGCATCAAGTACTTGTTTGCATGCGTGTCTGCTCATACAGCAGACTAGTCAGAGATCTACCTTAATTATGACCAAGCTTAAAATGGTCCCAGGAGTTCAGATTCATACACGTAGATGTTTCTATACATAATTAAATGCTCTCCTATATACACATACATACATGACCTATGCAATAATTACTCAACTGCTGACTATATATATTTGTATCTAAATTTGCCAAAGTTTAACATGTCTACGCCTCCCTAAACAGCTCAAGCCCCAGACATAGCAGCAACCTGTATGTATGTTCACTTACACTGTGGCAGCAGCAGATGTCAGATCTGCAACAACCTCATTTTAGAAAACCTAAAAGCTGAGCAAGGCAACTGGTACAGCAAAACATTAACATAAAGCCAGAACACAAATTTTCTTGTTAACTACTGTACCACATGCGCTGTTGTTGCATGAAGCCTGAAAAGGTAAAACCGAGAACAGATTTTAAAATCAGTGATTCAGTCTGCTACCTTGTGTTTCTCTATCCCCCCAAAAATTAAATAACTGTCCAAAATCTTCAGGCCCTTCCATGAGGGCCATTTTACAGGAACGCTTTTTGTGAATTCCAAACCAAGAGCTCAATTAAGAAGAGAAGTTCCTGCCAGCCTCCTCCAAGACAGCTTATATGCTCCTAACTGCTCCTCAAAGTCTGGGAGAACCTCACTCTAGGGCCTAAAATCAACAGAGGATTCTGTGTTCAGGGAGCTACCTATTTCTCAGTTTGTGCCACAGTCCACAAGGGTTGCCTAATCCTAGTCTACAGTGCTGTCCAAGCACCTTTTGTCCTGAAGTTCGAGCCACTTACGTACCATCAGCTTTAAAAAAAATTTTTTTTCCCTCCTACAAGCACTAGGGGAAGTGTCAAATTATTTTACATAACAAGACAGAGGATTCTATGAACTATAAAAATCAATAAATCTGTGAATCTTTTTGTGCCCAGAGCTGCCTATACACTTTAATCTGCCATCACAGAGAAGCCAAAGGGAGGCCAGGCCCTGCAATTCACATAACCTTGACGTGTCCTTAAGAGCGCATGAGCTGTGCAGCCAAGCATACGTTCATTAATTTCTGAACCCAAAAGGCACTCGAGTAGATACTAAGTCATTCGATATTTCCTGGTTTTCATGACACTTACTGCAATACGGTCACATTGTTATACACTTCTGGTCCCCAAACTCCTCACAAGAATCACAAGACAATTCAAATCTTTTAATCTAATACTCCTATTCCCCAGTGGCAGTTTAGTGAGAACTAAACACCCAGATTCCTCTAGCATTTTTTCTGAGTTTGCTAAAGAAATAGAAGGAAGAGCTCTTGCAGAGAGAAAAAAGAAGTGTAAATAGGTATAACAGGTACGCATTAAAAATCATCATTTTCTCAAGATACCATCCAAACCAGCATGAACTGGCAGTGCTGCTGAAAGTAACACTCTCCTGTTCTCCAGCTCCCATTCCCACACCCGTGTCATTTCCTGCCTTTTGCCAGCACATGCACTTATACAGCTGCATAATAAACCAGATCACAGCATTTATCAGACTTTAAACAAAACCAGCCAAAAAAGCCTGCAGCAGTTTCAAGTGAGATGAAGCTCCCTAGTCTAGCTCCCTAGCACTAGCTATGCATTAGCTCTCAGGCTTACAGGAGAGTGATAGCGCAATAGCTCACAAGGGCAGAACTGCTTCTTTTGAAAGTACCAACTTACAATAAAACTCACTCACATTTTGAGAACACCTTAAAAATATGAGCATATATGTAGGTAGCACAAAGTGCAACTGATGCAAAACTAAATACTTATTTTACAGTCCTCGTGCTAAGCATAAGAAGAGATTTCATATTTCACATATTTTGGATGTGGTAAAGTTTGTGATTTCGTAAGATTTTGATCAGGTGAAAAAAATGTGTTCAAAAATTCAACATCCACATTTATATGGTTCTTTGATCCATTAAAAGCAAGCTAGGTACTCTTATAAACACTAGATTTTCAAGATACTTGAAACATCAAAGTATAAGCTACCCAGAACTCATCTTCACAATTTTTGCCTAGAAACATGTAATATTTTGCATTAGTTAGATCACCAGACTACTGGGTCAGTGGTTTAGCGTCTCGTTCTAATGCAAGAGATATCAAAAAATATAATTTACTTCATAGGAGAAGGTACAATCAGTGCTGTATAATTTTTACATCAAACCAAAATGAAGACAGAGGGAAGTGTTACATATCCTCAGCGATCCTAAATTTAAAAAAAAAGTTAGACTTGGAATAACAACACAGGTAGAAAACAGCAGAAGCAATAAGTGTTCCAGCCTTGCTGCTTAGGATTTTAATCTACACCTTAAAAATTACAGGGAAAAAAAATACAGTCAAGTTTAAAAGCTGAAGACACAAGCTATGCAAACGTAAAGCAGTTAAGCAGATTTGTGAAGAATTCTGATTCACCCCAAAAATCCTTTCCTGTGGCTGCACACTCTGATTCTATAGAGCTGAAATTCTCACTTACCTCTTTAAAGCAATCCTTGTGAGAGCAGCAGCAGTGGGAATTAACAATTACAAATATGGGACAGATCTCTCTTTTTGTGAAATCCATCAGGAAAAGAGAGACGTACACACCAAGGGGTTAGGTGCTAGTTTCCGATAGGAATCCAGTAGGCTGTGGACTTAACGCACAGCGGAAGGAAACCAGACATCAAAGTTAGAAGGGAGCATTGTTTTCTGTTTGACACCTCTTGTACTTTTCCAAGTCCAGTACATGAGGCAGCAGAGATTAGAGCTTAATATCTGCTTTTGCTACTGAAATACTGAATAGAAAGAATGAATATAAGCAAGAGGTAAGCGCATCCTTTTCTGCCTGCCCAGCTCAAGCTGTAAGGCAGAGGAAGAAGAGGCAGTGCAGGGATCCTTTACTTCCTGCGTGTCCCCGCCTCCCCGTTTGGTTGCTCTGCCTATTCTCCACCCAAGTTTTCTTGGGAGCCGTAGTTCAAGGCTGCATGTAGGATCGTCATCCAGTTCACTCCTGCTGATGTAGAAGTACACTTTTGAACAGAGGAGGATGGGTCGCTCCAGTGTGTTGTTCTGACCTAAGGTTGCTGGCACTAGTTTTGTACTGGGGTGGACAAAGGCTGTTTTGCCTTTTCTTTCAATGGAGCTACAGAAGTATACTTACAGCTGACTAATCTCAATTTAATCCTAACATATTCCACCTCTCTCCTTCCTGACAATTGCACTCTGCTACCACTGGCAACATCATCTGCTTTCCTTCTACTGGGTGCTTACCATAAGCGAAAAGGGATTGAAGGTCATTTTCAAACTGTTGGACAAAGCTAGGGTAGACTCATTGTTCCTTTTTTTTTTGACACTACATGCACACAAATAATTCATGGTGTTATAAAATATAACATCTCTTGTTAGACTCCAAACCTAAATCTGAAGTCTGACATCTTTTTTTTTCCCCTGGTATCCAGTTTCAAACAGCCATTGTAAAACTTGTTTACTAGTAAAATTAGCTGTCTACAGCTTCATGGCTTTTGGGGTTTTTTAGGAATATGTAAGGAATAAAGCTAAGAAAGTTCACATACATCGTTTTAAAGTGTGAAGGGAGCAAATTAATTTTGACCAACTAGTGATGATAAACTGTGATAAAATTAAATTTCAAATTAAGATCACTTTTCATCCCAAAATAGCATACTTAGTTCCTCAAGTATATCACAATTATATCAACATTATTGTTATACCATTCGACATCTGTGTTGCAAAAGCAACATTTTTTGATCCTTTACTGGACATTTCAGAAATCCTCTCCATCAGCTGCTGTGAAACTTTAAAGGGGTTAAGGGAAGAGAGATCATTAAAGACCCTGCTATGTCCAGTTGCCTTCCAACTGCTCAGTAGCTAGGCATGTTATACACCTCTCTCCCAATCAACTAACTGTTGATTGTCATCTCCATTTTAACAGTGCTTACTGGTATCGTGAATAAAACATGTTAGAGTTTTGCTTGCCATTGCTTATAATTTTTTTTGTTATTAAAGTTGCACTCAAACCAAATAGGCACTCTGCAGCCAAAGCAAGTGTACTTTGTTGGAATAAAAATCTAACATTCTGCACACCTAATTAAGGCTACCCTTTTCTAGGGTACACTGCATGATCTGCAAACAACATTAAATGTTTCAGCTTTTAAACAAGCACACAGTTTACCTGTCCCAATCTAACCACAACTCCTGCTTGGCTCTTTTCAAAGGTGCTGTAACTGCAGAGCCTGAAAAGAATTCTACCATAACTGATTAATCTTCTCAAACAAAATGTTCTAACACTGCAGAGTCCAGAGACTAATAATATAAGTAGCAAAGTCAAATCACACAAAGTAATTAAAGTTCCTGTATTTTCTTTTTGCTAAGTTGTTACCATTCTAGTTTGAGCCAGTCCCAGGCTGCCACAAACCATTAATTCCAGGAATTTAGACAGAGCATACGATTCCAGTGGAAAATAAGCCAGTGATCCTACCTCCTTCCCCATAGTCTCAAAGAAGCCCCCAGGCAACTGTATATATGGCATTTAAATTGGCTTACCCCATGATCTTCTACATTTCACCACCTGCAATTAGTTACTTACCCAGCCCTCACAACCCACAGGTTTAACTGTTTCACCACCTTTTCCACCTCTAATGTGTCATCCTAATCATGTTATCTGTCCTAGAAACAATTTTTCTAATTTAGTTCTTTCCTTATTTCGTACAGGGTACACCTGTAACTATTTGATAATTCTCATCCCAGTCCAATCGAATACCTATTGCAAAAAGGAAGACTTCAGCTTAAGATTTACTCAGTTCAAAAGAGACACGGGTTGCCTACAGAAGACAGAATTTATTGTTCTTGTTAAAAGGCAAGGTAGAGTAGTTGAGACTGCAGGGGAAAAAAAATTTAAAATGCAACACATTTAACAGAAGTGAAAATATAGCTTCTCTGATTTCAGTATTTTCACAGCAATTAATTCTGGACAATTGATAATTCTGCCAAGAATTAAATCACTAAATCCTGCAGAATAAGCTCTGCACCAGATCAGTATCCTAACAGAGTAAACAGCATTACTGCAATACAAGCAGTAGGAGCAGATGAAAGCTTCCAATGAGTTAGAGCTAGCTCATGAGCCACTATTTAGAGAAGCCTGGTTTTCTTTTCTTCTGATCAAAACCAACAACTGCACATTTTGAACCCAATACCTTTTGAACTTGATTGATCTACCATTACAGAGACCAAAATTCCTATCTCAGCCATATGAGAGCTCTGTGTCACTGAAACAGCTTAACCAGTCTTCTCCCTCTGCGATGCAGGTGTGTAAGCAATGTAAGTCACATGATTCTTAAATTTCTCCAGCCCAGATGTCTTCATGACTTGCAACAGATAACTGTGTATGCTCAGATTTCACAAGCACATTATAAAGACAATAGAGGCACTGTAGCATTTGTACAGGCCTGCTTGCTGCAACCTGACTGATCGCAATTTAGAATCTCTTTTCCACCTCCATTTACCACCTACTCTCCAACAATTTTTGAGGCATTAATAAAAAACAACAGGCCAGTCACAACAGTAAAAAAAATTCCCCAAGATACATGATTAAAGTTGTTTTACACACAAGGTAGTTCGTACCTCGACTGACACATCCATACTAACTGCTTATTCCTAAAGCTTGTGAGGCTTAAAAGAAGCATCTAGTCATTTGCATGAGAAAAATCTTTGGTGGAAAGAATACAGACTCCTCGTTTGACTAGCCATCACTGCTTGCTGTCAACTCCAAGCCCAGGAGCTGCAGGACACTGACAGTGCCTGTTTAACCAACTTCTTTGCCAGTCTCTCAGTACTGTGTTTTTACTTGGTAAAGCCAGAGAATTTACAGCATTAAAAGCCTTACAACTCCATGTACTTGCAAATCCATCCAGTCCACACAGCTAATTTAAGACCAGTATAGCAGGCTACACTTCTGTCACTTGGCTTCCACACAGTTAAGCTTGAACAAGAACCAGCCGTAACTCTTCCTAGAGATCATTGCAATCCTTTCCAGTACTCTCAAGTAAAAGGCTGTAACATAACAACAACAAAAAAAAAGCGCTGTGTTTGTGGTAACACTGAAGCACAAATTATGCTATACACTACTGCTGAATATACACCATGCCTTACAACTACTTCATTGACTAATTATGTAGCCCAGCACACAAGGCATTTTAAGTTTTTACATGGACATGAAAGTCCACTGTAGTTCAGCACCTCCAGGTAAACAAAAATACCAATCTATTTCAAAAGTCCTAAGAATCTGGAGCCCTTATGTCTAGCTAAGCAGATGGTTTTAGTTAAAAAGTAGATTAATTAATCACAGCACCTACTGTAACTGCAGCAATTCTAAAGAATAGAAGAAACTACTCGAGCTCTAGAACAGGAAATTGTGTAATTACAAGGCAGGACACAGTCCCTTAGTGTATAGCTGGCAAACAATTAGGATATTGGAGCGTGTAACAGTGAAAAGGGACTTGTTTAGGAACATGCAGTATGAGGACAGGTTCCTCTGAAACAACAGTAAAATATGACTGGACCAGTGGACAGGGCACAAACTTTTCAGTTTTTATTCTTGCACAGTAACGAAAAGGTAGGATCAGTTTAATCTGTCGTGTGCAGTTCTTCAATCTCACACTTAGGAGCAGGGATGCCACCTTTATCATCCAAACAAGAATATGCAGTGGTGAACATCTTACACTAGCTGAACGAGCCTTTGCTTTGTTGGGACTTCTGTTTGGAAATGGCTTTCCAAAAAAAATGGACATGTCTAGACACACATTTCAGTGCTATAAATTTAGAAATGTCAGTCATACAATACTAAAAGTGTCTTTCTTCTATTTTCAGTGTGGAAAATACATTTTTGAAAAACCAAGTTATATTAGTTGCATTCTCTGCTTTAATCAGCTACCATTCTGATAGAAAAACATCATCTAGTACTCATTTTTAAATTCAAGTACAGCAACAGTCATTCAAAAGTCACAGATTAGGTCCAGTGGACTTGAAACTGAATTAAAAAGAACAATCCAACATTAAGTCTTTTCCATGGGCCATAAAATGCATTTAGTACTAGAATCAGCCCTTAGAAGATACCTACTAAAAGGCTAGGACAACGGTGCAAACACTGAAAACAGTGCACAATTCAGACAATGCATCAAAACTCACTGTCCCTTTTATTTTATGACTTATTCTAATAGGAGTGAAGGACTTCTACTTGTGTACCAAGATTCAACAGTTTCAGAGGGTGGTCCTAAAAAGTATCCCTACTACACAGAGAACTTTATGGTGCTAGTAATGGGTGGTAAGGTAGAAAGATCTCTGGAAGACGTTTACCTTAAAACAAAGTCACAGCTTCATAGTGTGAGGCAGCTTTTAAATACCTTCACTAGACAGCATGGCAACAGCTTTTTTCCCCTTTATTGTAAAAATATTACGCACAGAAAGCAATGAAGTTTCTTACATATACTTTGTAGCCTGGTTTTTCTCTCTGCTTCGGGGAATAAACTACCTGCAAAATCACATTCAACTTTAGTAACTTTCAGCCTTCTAACACAGGAACAAAGAAAAGCATTCGAATTGGCACGCATACCCCCATGTCACTGCCTGCTCTAGGAACAGCTCTGAGTAACCTGGAGGCAACTATAAAGGGTTTATGAAAATTTTGGTGGAGTTCGCACCTATGAATCACATAATCTCAAAATAACTTATTTTTACTCAACACCCCTGTGAGCTTCCACAAGACTAAAACTTTCCTGGACTTATCCCATTCCTATCCCTATGCAACTATAGCAGTACAGTTGGCAGGACAAGAAATAGTAGCCCGTGCATTCTTTGTGTCAGTATTTTTGACTAGTGGCACTATACTAACAAATAACATTGACCTATCAGTCTCCCCACAGTAATGCTTTTAATTCCTGATCATTTTAAAATCATGTCAGATTCAAAATTACTAAGAGACACATTCCAGGCTGAGTAGCGAACCATATAAATAAGAAATATCTCCTTTTGCTTCAAACCAAGTTTGTTTTACAACATCAATATTGACAAAACAGTTTTAGCTGTAATCTAGAAGCTTTTGATGCTGAATAGTGCAAATGCCTCTAAGATCAACTTGTAGAAGTGAGCTACTTTTAGAAAGGAATTCAGTTGAATGAGCCTTTTTCCTTCCAACTTCAGATACCATCTGCCCTTGCTGTGCAAACCATATAGCATGTTACATTCTCAGTGTTCAAGCTGATCCCCGCTTTTCCTTACTTAGATCATTGTCATTTCTTAAAGAGGACTTCTAATCTAACACGCAAAGCTTCTTAAGATATTAAGGCTTCAAACCCCTCCATTCCCATCTTCCATTTTTAAGGCTATATATTTCTGAATTGATGAGTCAGTGACTGAGCCTCCACTCAGGAAGATTCTTCACTCTTACAGATGTTCCAGCAAAATGCTTGCAATTGAGTTGAACAGCTACGAGAAGCAAGTGGTAGAAGCTTAAGTATTCTTTAGTCCATTCAGTGTGACACACAGGAACTGCATCTGATGCGCAATTTTTTCCATTTGATACTTAAGTGCCTCAAGTTTCTTCTTTCAATGAATACAATTACAAGAGTTTGCCCTTTCTTACAATTAATCTGTTTCCTGTGCTTTTTGAAGGTTCATGGTCTTTCAGTATCTGCTTTTACAAAAGACAACTGGCTCTGTTTGAGGGTTACCTCCTGCTACACTTCCACTGATTTTTTTCGCAACACTTTGTCCACTTAAAAGCTTGATAGAAGGGGGTGCCTCTATCTGAACTAGGCCAAGAAACCAAGTTATTTGATGGAAAGAAACAGAGCTTTGTGTATGCCTAAAAAAAATCACGTATTACTTCCAGAAAGCAAAAGAGGACATTCATCAACATTCATGAAGCACTGCAAGTAAAATTAATCATAAGTCTAAAGGTAAGCACTTATATTTGCTGCCTAGGACCCCTCAGGAAGAAGAGAAAGAGGTGCCCGTTGCATCTCTAGTGAAAACAAAGTAGTTGACTAGTCTAGGAAATCATGATGTCTAACTTTTAAGTCACTAAAGAAGAAATTAATTTCCTATCAACTGACCAAACTGCAGCACTTTAACTGCCTGGTTTCCAGCCAAGAAAATGACCTTCACTTTAACCAGTGAGCTTCAGTTCCCACCAGTTACAGAAATTAAGGATTTTTAAACCACTTAGACACTGCCTAGTCAGGTTACTCATTATTTACCTTGTTGCCTTGGGCCTTTTTTAAGGTCGGTAGAACAGAGAAGAACAATGTTGTGCCCACTCTGTGGAACACTTCGGTACAGAACAACTTTTTTTTTTTTTAAAAGTCAAAATGCTTTTTTGGTTTTTTGTTGGTTTTTTTTTTCCCCCTTCTCATCTTAAGGCGAGCTCAGAAGGCAGACATTTCTTTACAGAGAAAAGACTGGACTTTTAGTGAAAGCAAGGACAAGTGCAGAACTTCACTTTGTCAAAGTAAGCGTGGAGAAAATTAAGTGTAACGCACAAGTCCACCAGGAGAACTTAAACGGTAAGTTTATACCATGGGAGGGGGCGAAAGAAAGGAGTTTTCTGTTCATACTCACTGATCAAGTATGTTTGAAACTGAGGATGGTCTTATCTTTTGCAATTAACATGTTTGGATTTTTATGTTAGTGGTAGATACGCAAGAATGAAACAAATCTGCATAATAAATCCATTAATTGTCTTTTTACTAGTCCTGGGACTAGTCAATCACCTAGAAAAGTTAAGACTTGGGACATCCAAGTATTAGACATTGAGTAATCAGTATCTCTACACATTTATAAAAATTTTCTGTGCTGCAAAAAGAAAGCTTGAAGAAAATATAAGGTAGAAATAATCAAGGTCTATACTACATCTGTGAGAAACTGTAACATTAGCAAAAAAAACCCAAGCTGGCTTTTGAGGCAACTGCATGGGTTACATAGGTCTCACCAGAGGCTGAGAGACAAAGCAGCTGAAGCTACTGCAGTTAGTTATGCCTTCACTGCATTGCCCCCAAACAGACTAAATTAAGAAATCATACTTAAGATGTCTGTTCTATAAATATCTCTGTTTTCATTTAAACGCACGTGTAGCCCATTTCAAATATCTCCTGTGACAAATTGTTTAATTGAAATATGCATGGAACAGTCTCCACAGAGGAACGAAGTCAGACAGGGAAACCTTCCTGAATTTTCCAAGATATTACAGTCTTTTTTTGTGCAAAAGAGTATGTAACAGAACTAAGTCTCTTTATTACATTTTCATATTGGAACTGCCTGTATTGCTTTGATACGGTGCAAATTGAAAAAAAAAAACCAACACAAAACCAAAGAGGGATGACCCATTCCCTAATCTAGTAGTATATCACACAGACAGTTCTGTCTGCACAAGAGGGCTGAGGAGAAAAAAAAAAACCACACAGGAGTAGACAAGACCACCTTAATAGTGCAGCTTATTTTCAATTAATTACAGGCTTAGATTTTTTTTCTGAGGCCAAGTAGGCAGTGAAGTGCCCACTGGATGCATTCAGTCCCAGCTAAAGAGAAATACTGCTTACAACTCAGAGGATACTTCCCCCCAACCAATAAGGTAAAAATCCCAGAGTTGCAATTTCTTTAAGTTTAATACTAATTTATTTGAAACTCTTTCCAAAGAACAGCCGGAGGATAGCCTCAATAAATAAAAGAGGGGGTTTTGAGATCAAATTGCAACATTACGTCTTAACGAAAACAAAGAGGAGGGCTAGGCTCTTTTACACTTGAGTGACAAGACACACAGATCTCATTTTTCATTCTAAAGAAACTGCTAGTAAAAGGGTCTGGACTGAGTATACTAGAGGATGCAAGTACAAACAGAGGTCAATCTCTGTATCAAACTCCTGTCAACTTCCTTACCAGAACTGTAAAATAAAGTTCACTGTAACACCTTGAGCCCTATAAATTGTAGGGTTTTTTAAGCCAGACATTTACCCAAATTCTTCTACTGAAAGAATTCTTCTAGTTAGAGTGACCCAGAACACAAATTTAAGAGCACTTCTGTTTCTTGGGCCAGGGAAAATTCGGGAACTTCCTCCCAGCACAGCTTCGAGGAAACACAAGAACTTCCCAGTGAGACAATGCAGACAATATAGACAAGCATCTTGCAAAAAAGCAGACTCACGCAGTGGTGCTATTATCCAAGATGTGAAGCAACAATAACTGCCTGGGCCAAGAAATGTCTCATCTCTAGGAGGAACTTCAGCCTTTAGATCTAGTATCTAGCTCTTTGCTTATCTAGCTATTATTTAATCAGAAAACTGCTTCCAACCATGAGGAAAGACCCTGAGCAGCAGAGGTAGAACACATAACAGAGTACTCTGAGCAATCCTGGCAAACATTTCAACCCAACGCTGCGTGATCTGGGCATCAACCAGAGCAATTCTTATCAAAGAGGTTTAAGGTCAAAATGCAATGTGGCTGAAGGCCATTCTAGAAGGCAGACCAGTGCACAGCGAAAATGGGAGAAAAGAATGTAAGCTGGTAGTCCCAAGTCCAGTCCTGAGAGGACACTCTGGGCATTAAGACATCTTTTACAGGATTCTGTCCTCAGCAATAGCAAGGATTTAAGCTACTGGAGCTACTCTGCTTTTTACTAAGCCTAATAGTTACTGCAAACAGAGTGAGGGAAATCAATTAATTTAAATATGTATCACCCGCACTGAGTGGCTGCACATTTTGATCCTATTGCCTTTGGGGTTTCAGTGGGTTTTAAGCTCCCGCATGGCATGATCTTTCATGACTGTCAATAGCAGACCATTATTATTGTCTTTCCTTCTCGTCTCTGTGCATGCATCTAGATAAAATAATCCTTTCATTTAAGACACAGCAGGACTACAGCTGCTACCTCAAAATACTTCTAAACATGCCTAGGAAAGTAGCAAACTAAGAGGTTGAAATGGAAATGCTAAACATCTTCCACAAACCACATTCACCTTCCAACATACATTAAAAGGAAATGTGTAGCTAAGTCACCTACACAGGAAGTTTTCTGGCTCCGCTCTGCTACAGATGGTTCACACACTGTCCTTTAAGTACTCAATTTCTCAACGGATTCACACCTCACCCACAACTGCAGACATTGCCTAAACTTCTGAAGTCTCCTTTGAAATGGAAGAAAAATCTTATTTTAACAGGGAACAAAGGACAAGGGCAGAAAACTATATGCCTCTCTTTCACATTGGTTCACAGAGCTTCCAGAGTGCTGCAAAGAACAAAAGGAGCATTTTATTTCACTTTCATAACATGATTCTGCTTTCCATATTCTAGAAGAAACACTGAATTCTCCATTAGCAACTAAGACAGGTTTGTACTTTATGTCCAGATAATATTGTCTGTTCTTCATTGAAAGCCTTCCTTGAAAGTTACTCAAGTTTGGTTTGGTGGTTTGGGTTTGGTTGGCTCTTTTTTAAAAAAAAAAAAAAAAAAACACAAACCAACTGCTTTGCAACTACAATGAAATAAACAAATCCAAATATACCAAAGCACACAGCCTTTCATTGTCTGCATAGAAGCAGATAAACGTACATTTAATTTTATTTACCTTCCCATCCTTTGCTCCTTAAAGAAAACAACATTTCCTTGATTTCCTATTGAAGTACATTTCAGAGTGCTCAAGCAGTAGATGCAAGAGCACTGGCTGGTGGGGGCGGGATCAACAATTCACATCTATGAACCAGCAGCAGCAGAGTACAGTAGAAGGTGGTGTTGGACAGACCGAAAAATTACCAGTTTCTCATCCACTTAAAAGTTCAACAGTCAACCAAGACCAATGGGGAGACAGAAGCATTGAGCACAATAAACAAGTGGTAAGTTGAAACCTGGTAAGTCTCCAGATTTTGCTACAAGCCCCTACAAGGCTTTCCAATTGCTAAGTACTTCACAGATCAGGGAAAAGAGAGCTCTTTAAGACCTGGGGACTGACAACTCTAAGATTGTCTCAAAAGCTGATTATATTCACCACAGCCTAGTTTCTGGCACTTTTTAAGGAATGGGCAGGGCAGTTACATCAGGTATCTCTTCTAAGAAAAAGTGCCCATCCCATAACGAAGTTATGCTTTGGCTCTGGCCAAGACACATACATAAGCATAGCAAAAGGCATCACTAAGATTGTTTTGGTAACATACTTAGTTTTCTTTCGCTGATCTAAATAGCTTGCAGGTCAGATTACGTTTAAGCAGAGTAAAGGTTAGACTTTACCTTTGCTTTTCCTCTCTATTTAGGAAATTACAGGCAAGTCCACCAACATGAAAAAAAAGTCTGTGTGTATATATATATATATATATATAAAAAAACCTCTAGCATCTGTTCAAAAAAACCAAACTGGCCATTTATCCCTTCTTTCTTCCTCTTTCTGTGCCTCTCTAATATTCCCCTTCAAACAAGGAACAGTCTTTAATTTCACCAAGCCTTTCTTCAGCATTCAGTACTTATGACATGAAGACCCTTCCTTCCACATCTGTAAGTCAGTAACTATAACCTCCTTTTATCATGTGAGGCATCAGGAATAAGAGAGCATTTTAATTTTCCAAAGCTAAGTCAGTCATTTATTAAATCCTCAACTTCTTCAGGATAATACACAGAAAAAGATTAACAGGAATTCTACGGATCGGAGAAAGAGGTAAGGTTTATGTTCCTCCCTTCGCACATCCTCACAAGTATTCTGAGAAATCCAATGCAAGTTTTCACTTCCCCAAGTGGCCACCTCACTGTTCTTTCTGAATGCTTGGATCTGAAGGTTGAACACATGCAGTTTGTTTTACTGCACTGGCATAGTCTTCACAACACTGTTTTAGAGATCACATAGTAAATCTAGCCATGACCATTCTGAACGTTTCTCACACTACAGTTCCACTTCCTACGTTCAAAGTGTGTAGGTTCCACTTAGTCTAGTCAGATGGGCAAACTCAAATCTCTTGCTTGCCTTCTCAGCAATATTCTGTTTCACTCGCAATGCCTCCACTACCACTACAGTTACGAGCACTTTTCAGGGTGGAATACTTTCCTGCTATTTATCAAGTGTTTCCACTGCATAAGAAGTGCACCTGACACACAGTAGCTAAGGGGCACTTGGAACTCAGTAAACTATTAACTTAAAAATCACTCTAGGTAACAATTTACGATTTAACTTGGCAGGCAGCTAAGCCAAAGTGCTCTAAATCCGTGATCCAGTTTTACAGCAGAGAACAAAAGTTACCAGCTCATTTTCAAGACAAATACTTCCACCCCCCCCCCAGTAGCTTTGAAAATAATCTGTTATTATTATAATGTGTTTTGTTGTTTGGTTCCAGGGGGGCTTGGGGGTTTTGGGTTTTTTAAACCCTATACAATACCTCCTTATATACTGAAGGAAGAGTATGAACACATGCAAAATTTTATTTCCATTCACATATTTTACAGGCTTCTGACTGACTGGTAAGTTGAACCATCCTATACCTTTCCACACATCCCCCAAAAATCTCTTGTCAGCTTCTCTTTCTCCCCACACACACTCGCACAGTACAATGCTAACCAGCTGCATTCCTTTGCTGCAAGTAGTAGTAGCTTTAAAATCAGTAGTGGGGAGGGACTTACACTGGTCACTCGACGGTAGATCTGCGCAGCATTTTGGCACTCGGAATAAGGATACTCAGACGTGGCCATCTCTAGCATACACATCCCAAAAGCATATACATCAACGGATTCATCATATTTCTCCTCATACATCTCGGGGGCCATGAACTCTGGGGTACCTTAAATTAAAAGAACGATTCAGACTCTAAATGTCTCAAAGCGAGCAGAGGCTGCTGGCGTTACTCACCGCAGGAGGAAGTGGATGGGCAGACCTGTGAGACAAGAGAAAGTGGAGGCAAAAAGAACAGGGAGGAAACCCTTAGTCACTCTGTTGCACCAACATACTTTGTGAGTCTTCCATTGCAAGGCCTTTATGAAATAAGAATGGCATGAAAGGACTGATGCAATTCCTGTTTTATGCATGTTAGTTAATATAAGTATCAAAACAGACTGGATCAGACTGGAGTCAAATGGAGGGCAGGGGATAAGAGAGGAAAACTGTAGACTAGCCATAGGCTGCAAACCAGATACTAAGGAGAGTTAAGACACTTACCTTTTCTCCCTGTAAGAAAGTAGGCACATTAAACCTTGTTTCAAAAATTACCCAACTGTCCTCTACTGCAAAAGAAGTAGTATTGGTAAGAGCCCACAGCTAGTCTCTGACCTGGTGCTCTCTATCTACTTTTTGAAGTAGAATGGTTCTGGAAAGGCCTTGCAATGGAAAACTCTGTTGTTACAAATACAAACCTTCATGAAAAAAAGGATAAAAAGTAATTTTCTGCAAAGGCCACTCACCAGAGCCCTTTTCTTCATATACTTACCTTCCCACCTGCAGTATATTTATAGGCCTACTGCAGATACAGGCATTAGTGAGGGACATCCTACAGTCAAAAATACTCAGAAATACAGAGAGATTGAGTTACAGGCACAGAGCGTGAGATTCAACAAGTCCCATTTAAATACTGCATAGAAAATTATCACCCAGTGAAGTATCACAGCATCCCCTCTGTAAGCAAAGGGACTGCATTTTATGATCAGATTTACTTCAAGCCAGAGATGTAAGCTTACTTTTTGTAAATTTAAGCACAGAATTATTTCCTGCAGACACCAGATTCAAGACAGATTACAGATCATTCTATAGCCGCATTGCTTGTTTTCACCACACTAAACCAAAAAAAAGAGAATGCAGTTGCAGTAATTCATCCAAAGGCTAATCATTAATAGACAGCTAGATACAAAGTGGCAATTTTCCAATGATAAATTTGAGGATGAGTATGCTCAAGAAAATATATTTTTGATACTGTATACTTTCCTATTAATACTTTGACCTGGTTAAGAAGCAGGAAATATTTCAGCAACAGCTTGCAAGACAATTTACAGGTATACACCATTGATCCCATCTAGGAATCTAGTATAGGACTGTTGAGTAATACTGCATTTTAGCAAGCTCTAAGTACTGAGAGTGACAACAACTTCATTTCCTGCAGTCTATCCACCCAACTATGAAAACAAAGCTGATAAAACCAATTCTTTCAAGAATTCACAAGAGAGACCGTACTAGTTCTATCAAACCAATTTCTGAAAGGGGTCATTAGTGGATACACAAGAACAGAGCCAGTATAAGGCAATACTTTCCCAACACATCCTCCTGACTTACAGAAATCCACACTCTATTATTATAGACTCCCTGAGTAAGGTATTTATACCACAGTCTGACTGTGATATTATATCTATATAAACATATACATACACTTTATTTGATATACCTTGGTTTCCGATTACTGACAAAGTGCAAGAGATTTAATCTTAAGCTTTGGTGACAACAAAAAAAATTGGCCGTATAAATTAATGTTACACCGAACATCAAAATGTTGTTTGGTCACCAAAATGCATTTGGACGTTTCTTTTAGAAGCATCATATTAAAGCTGAGATCTATATGTATTCAAGAGCGGTTTTATCAACAATGTTGCACTAAACAGTTGGGCAGGACAATGAATCTATATTCCAAAATACTTAATGTTAACATACAAATATCAAAAGCACAACCAAAATTTCAACATGTAATCTCATCAGGAACACAGAATGACCTCAACAGCCAAGAAACAAAGCCTACACGTTTTCAGGCTTTGACCATGTACCTTTGAAACCATATTTTTAAACTCTTAAACTCAAGTTTCCAAATAGGTAGACTGGCTCAGCAGCCTCCAAAACAGGAGAGGCTTACCTATCACACTTTTGGCAAAAGAAGCTCGTTTCAGCGTTGCCAGACCAAGGTCTCCAATCTTGACTGATCCAGTGGGGCCAGTAATGAAGATGTTGTCACATTTTAAGTCTCTATGAATAATGGGAGGAGTGCGCGTGTGTAGAAACTGTAAGCCTTTCAGTATCTGACGACACCAGCTTCGTAGTACTTTAATTTTCATCACTTTAAATCTTTTCAAATACCTAATGAAAAAAGTAACAGTAAGTTAAACAGGTTCTGCTAACAAGCAGTAGATTATCCTATATCATTTCCTGTTCTGAAGTAAAAAAGCAGTAATTAGAGATGCACAAATTTCAACTTCACCTTCCAATTTGAAATCTACCTGGGCATTTCAAGTCTGCAGAGGAGCTAAAGATGATTCCCCCTCCTAAAACCTACCCCAATTCTTCTAGCCAGGGGACTATAGTGCTGAAGCATAAATGTAAAATGTTTGATCTATAGCTAATAACTCATTTGCATACAAAGTCACCTTGTGGTGATCAGACAGTTGGCTTACTACATTTCAAGGCTCTGCTTCCCTGACAAAGAGTTAAAGGCTTATGCATTACAACAATTCTTTATTTGTTCATTTAAGAGGGTTTTTTCCTTCCCTTTTATCCCGAGACTGCTTAAATAGTTACAATCTTTCCTTGACTAAATATAACTGGGTGGGAAGGTGGGGCACTGGAGTAAAAATGCTAGCAACCACCAACCAAGTTCAGAGTTGTTGCATACTATGCAAGAGCTCTGGAGGTGTTATGTGTTAGTTATCAATATCAGTCCAATCACTCTGGTCAAGGTTTCCAGGTTACACTTTAAACCTGCTTCAAATTTACCTGTTGAGTTGTCCAGAAAATTAGAAATTCTCAGAGATCACTTCCCTGGTGCAAGACAAGGTCTGATCACCTGAATCTGACTGGTACTACTCACTACTTCAAAGCTATGGACAGATACAGACAGGGCAGGGAAATCTTTAAAAAGGCTCTGCCAAATAATTGACATGGAAGAGTTCATACATGAAGTCAGTATTCCTTTGCAGGTAGAACGTGACCCAACTGTAATTGTTCTAACATTGCCACTTTTTAAAATCCCACGTCAGAAGAGTCAAATTTCATACCAAAAGTATTTTTCAATGCTTGTGACCTTAGACTATGATCTTATTCCATTCCTGAACTTCAACGGGTTACAGATGCCACAAGGTGAAGAACCTATGACAGTATTCAAGTGCTTTCCAGCACCCTCTCTTTGGGTAAAACAATTTGGAAGTGAAGAGTTGCTGTTTTCTTCCTTCTGAAAAAGTACAGGCTGAAATACATTGTGATAGAGGAACTATCATGCTGTGTAGAGCAAGGACTTTATTCTTATTCAGCCAACGTTATTCAGTCAAAGTCTCAGTTAAAGACCAGTTTCACACTACTGCAAGACTGGTAGTAAATTCTGTGACCAGCAGTCTAGCAACTACAATCTTGAAATAAAACCAAGTCATATTTAATTATTCCATGGTAGTGTCCGGTCTCTTCTGCATATCCACTTAATCAGGAGAAAGAGTTTTGATGAAATCACTTGAATCAAACTCAACATAAAAATGCAGTATATTAATCCCTTTTATTTCAATTGCTCCAGTTCAAAAGAAGATCTGGAAAAATCAAGCCGCTAGCAATAACCCTGCCGTGAAAACAGATCTGTAAAAGCAATCGGGACCCAGTTCCAGAAGGAAATCAAGTCTCAAAACAGAATGTAGAAACAGGGAGGGAAAAAGTCAAGCCAAGGAAGGAGGTTATGGATCACATCAGCTACCACTTGAATTCTTGCTATTGACACAATGCTCATTCATCTTTCTTGAGCCTGTTCCAAAGATCACATGGTAGGGGCACTTCAGTTCAGCATCTGGAATCCCTAATTACATTCTTGGTTTCAAATATGCTAGTCTACTGCCAGCTTCTCACTGTTAAAGGACCTGGGTCCAACCATCACCCTGCATCCTGCAGTGTTGCTGTCAGTTTTCAGTAACACTGTCATGAACTAAGTCACATGTCACTTAAGGCAGAAACCATTTTAAAATGGAAGCGTATAGCAATAGATAAAAATACACAGATAACCCTACTAGCCAGTATGTTTTCAATTTTTCTAGTATCATAGGATAACTCAGGCTTGAAGCTACCTCAGGAGGTTTCTATTCTAAGTTGCTGCTCAAGGTAGGGTCAGCCATGAGTCAGACACGGTTACTCTGGGCTGTATCAAGCCAGGTTTCTAGTATCTCCAAGGACAGAGGCTACACAACATCTTGGGGCAACCTGTTCCACTGCCACTTCCTTCTATCAGTCTGAACCTCTTCTGTTTCAGTTTATGCCTGTTGTCTCTAAACCCTCCACCATGCACCACTGTGAAGAGCCTGACTTCCTCGTATGCCCTGGAAGGCTGCTGTTAGGTCTCCCCCAAAGGATCATCATCTTCAGGATATCCAAGTCCAGTTCCCTCAGCCCCTTCTCGCAGAGCAGGTACTCCAGCACCTGACCACCTTGGCAGCCCCTCCACCGAACCTGTTCCAGCTTAATCAATGTTGCTCTTGTGTATTTTACAGGACAGTAGTCAATTTTAAAAAGATAGATACCCGATTTTTTGCACCAAAGACAAGAACATGAGGCTGTCTTAATAGCTAGCTTCAATGAATAGAGAGAAACAGGAAAGAGTTTGGCTTTCTGTCTCAAGGTTGTTGGGTCCTTTTTGTTTGTTTGGGTTTGGTTTGTTATTTAGGGGGTTTTTTGTTTTTGTTTTTTTTTTTTTTTTTTTAAAGCAGCAACACTACTGAACTATAGCATCTCAGCTTTAGGAACTACAGGAAACCCTGCTAAGCTAGCAGAGGTTTGTGTCCTACCACATAGCTGACACATTCATTTAAAGTGGATCAGGAACACGCACTACGATGGCCTTAGACAAAATTAGTGGTTGAGACCTAGGTCAGATTAAGTCTTTATTACACTACTAATGAAGACAGCAATTTTTTAAATAGACAACTCAATTTTTTTTACCCCAGTATTTTAATTCCATTATATCATACAGTATCATAAAGCAGTTTAATTCTCTACGATTGAGTTGTAAAACTTTTCCATTGGCACGCAGAAGTTCAGGGATTATGCGCAAAATCAGAAGTTTGCCCAGATAGCATTTGAAAAGAATGAGTCCACGATATTTTAACATTATTTATGTGTGCATATATATAAATGTATACAAATACAAACAAAAACATGAAGAAAATTTACTTCAAAGATACCACCACACTTCTGTGTTCACTTTTTTACATCAAGTGACAACAATGTCTTTGTTCCAAGTCTCAAGACGAGTAATGCATCACTTGTATTAAATGCAGGTAACAAATATACTGAAAAAAGATGTGGAAGTAACACTCAGTCAGCCAAGTATCATAAACACAAGCATGCAGTGTAAGTCTAGGAATATGACACAGGTACCTGATATTAAATGGGGCACATCAGAAATTTCCCATATAGTTCACCGGTCAAGTCTCAAGTGAAATGGATGAGAATAAAACTAAATCACAACTATAACACAAGCTATACAATAACGGAGAAAAAAAATCACCCAGAAGTCTACAGTTTAAAAGATCTTCAATTAAAGACCCTATTAGTTCTTTCTAAGATAAAATAAAGACCTTCATACTTCAGAGTACAAAATAATCCTACAGCCAACAAATCTGACATATTTCTTCCTCCCAATATCCTACTTCATATTGTCTATTATTACTTTATCATCTTGCTTTTGTCACCACATAAGCCAATCCAAATATTAAAATCTGTGAGGGGGAGAAATGAGTAACAAAGGGAGAAAAAAGTTAAATCTAACACTACATATTCTAGCATGAAGTTAGGTAATTTTTTTTTTAAAGGCACCTGTACACAGCTGCAAAGCCTTTGCTTTATTACTGCTCTGAAAACAGCACATGAAGCAACAGATCTATTATTCTATCTGAAATACCTTAAACAACCCCAGAAAAGTCTTCCCTGAACATACAGCTAAAAAGAAAGTCACGATATCTTTAGCCCTCTAGTACTATTTCAAGAGACAAACACTTCCCTGTAATTGCAGTCCAGACTCCCAAAGAGCCATTTCTGTCTCCTTTAAGTATGTCCATTTGTGGCTATCAATACGTATTGTAAAAACAGAATACTTTCACAGGCTATTTTAACCAAATAGGTCGCACATCCTTTCCAGCTCCTACAGCCTGCTACATATTTCAGATTTGAATGCCTCTCCAAGACTTAAATGGGCACTGAATCAGGACAACCACTCCACAATCCCTGAATTTCAAATGCTGGCAGTTTTATTTCCAGTAGCTTGATGGTGACTGGATGGATGTTTGCGAACAAGCTCACAGCTCTTCAAATTCCTACCCTGCAAGGAGGCAACGGCGCGGCTTGAAGGCGCCTCCGCGCAGGTCCCCCCATGCCACCAGGGGGCGCTCGCCGCAGCGCGGGTTGCTGCTCTCTGCTCTTAACTCGGCCTTAGAACCACAGCCAGTTTGACTCGTCTGCTTCGCAGGTAGAAGTCGCAGGCGTCTGCGTACCTTCCGATTTTCGTTAAGTACTACTTCGTGCAGTTCCAGCTAAACAAACGGGGGTGGTGGGTTTTTTTTTCCTTCTCACGTATTATTTGTGCTGTCGTAACACCCAAAACCTCCCAAAAGAGGTGAATTAATCCGTGCTTTGAACTTTACAAAGCAGCTCATGCTAAATAGAAGGCAGCTGGAAAGGAATATGAAAAATTCTGAGGAGTGAACACAGAGCGCTGTCTTCCTGAGATCTGGAAGTTTTCTGCATGTGATTACTAGGACATCACAAGGAAGAATATGACAAGCTTGCTAACTTAAAGGCTGTTCTACCATACCCTGCAGTGCTAGTAAGACTCCCCTTAAACAAGAATTTCCCTATAGCCATTTAGCCCTCAGCAAAACGGCTTTGTTCTCACCTATTCTGAAATATGATCTATTTCTAGTGCTCTGATTTTGTGCTAATGATTCTTAGATGCTTTGACATGCCTTAATTTACTTACGTTTTCAATGTCCCAGATGTCATGAGTTCCGTCACTAGAACAATACACTTTTTTCCTTTGACTGTGGACTCCCAGGAATCATAGAACCTGACAATATTGGGATGCTGAAGCCCTTTCAGCATCCCAGCTTCCTCTTTAAACCTTTGTCGCTCCGACTTGGACAGCTTCCGATCCTAATGAAAAGAACAGGTACGTCAGAAAGCTTCACCTTATTTCTTACTCACAGAATCAGCAACCTGAAAAACAGTTAGGTACAGTCAGTGAACAAGAATCAGTAGTCTTAAATGCTATTTTGTTTGGAATTACCCTTAAATGCTCTTATTTAGTAGACATTCTATTACAGACTTTTTTACCATATATTTTTCCTTACAATCTGATTGCTCTCAGAGGTAAGAATTGTGGGTTTGTAGATTATATCCTCTTCCTGTTTCCTCCTCCCCTGCTCTAATAAATTTAGCCATTGCCTAACTTGAGGTCAAAGGGGGACATAATGTCCTCAACTACTCAATTGGTCAATAGTAGACAAAATTGGATCATTTAAAGCATCTCTCTCAAGTTGTACATAATAATAATCTTTAGTTATTCCTGTGTGTATAATATCCAGACCACTGGTAACAGACTGGATTAACCCTCCATCAAACCCCTCTAACATATAGTATGTACTTACAACCGTAGAAGAACAAGTAAATGAGTTGGATTTTCTTTGATTAAAAGCATGATCTCATGATTGAGCAAGTTTCCTGTAATCTAGCATCAAGGAAAACAAAAACATAACTCACCCTAGAGACAGAAAGCAATCTTTTGGCCAGAGACAGATCCTGAAAAAGCATTCCTGGACAACACTGTTGTATTATCTACCAACAACTGGCTATTGGATATCATCAGAACTCTGAGAAGCTATTACCAAAATAAGCTGCGCATCTCAAGAAAAAACAGTCTCCTTGCATCGTTCAGTGTTGTCAGCTTACCAATGCATTACCAATGCACTGGCCACACCAGTCAGATTGACTGATCGATGACATACATTGGATCCATATGCAGTTTGTATTTAAAAAAAAAAATCATTCAAGATAAACTTAAAGCCCAGAATATTAGAATCATTGTCAAATTTAGTCTACAGACACCAAAAGCATTCAATCCTGCAACTATTTCACTCTGCAGAAATTAGCACTACCAGCTCTTCTCACTCCTTCAAAAGCACACTTGCACAAACAAATTTCAATACAACATGTTCGCAGAAACACTCTGCAAACATTTAAATATTCATGTCTTAGGTGTAGGGCTTTTTTTTTAATATGAAAGTAATACTTCCATTTGAGCTCAGCCATCTGATAGCTTTCCTTTCATTACAATAAACAGGGCAGCAGAAGTTCTGTTCAAAACTAGTTAATCTTGATTGCTACAAGCAGTTGTGATACAGAAAAGCAGTGAGCTGCAACAGGTACATCAGTCAACAGACCATATGCACATGCTTCTAATAAACATTCAACACTTCAAGCAACACAAAATCACAATAATCATTCTTACAGTAAAATAAAGCAGCCTTCTCAGCCTCTGCACTTGTTCAATATAATCCACATTTTAAAACTAGTGTAAAGCTGTAAATTCAATTATTATATATGGTAATTATAAAAAAGCTGCAACAATTACTTTCATATCAGTTTTAAATTTAGCTATGTAATATAACACTTGAATTCATTTTGGTCCAAAACCTAGATTTTAAATATATATTTGGATTACATTTCCTTTATTTTGTGCCTTCTAACAAGTTATCTACCACAACCACCACTAACCAGTTTTAGACTACACTTGACTAAGTTCTCATACTGATCTATGTAAATCTAATCCTAGGGCCTTACTCAGTTTTCCCTACCACTGTACAGTTAGCCCTAAATAGAAACTAACAAATGCTAATCACTCTTATCAATGAACAGACACTTAACGGGTATGTGTATTTTCACCCATTTCTCTTTCTGGTCACATCAATGGTAGCATCATGTTCCTGCAAACATATCTGTGACATTTAAAACACACTCAACACTTCAGCACTGGCATTAAAGAAAAACACCAAGACAGTGACAATACACTACGTAAGTCAACACTTCTTTGAAAGTCACAGTGCCCTAATGATCTGGGACAAGTTTGGACACAAACATAGGCCAACAAATTTCACCCAGGGAAGACAGCCATGTTTTTGCAACCAAGGAAACATCGCACCCTTCAGTAGTATACTGCAGCACCAAAAGCTAACATTAGACAGAGCTGTAAGAAAAAAGACAGAGGGGCCACTTGTTTTCTAAGACTAGCAACGCATACTGCCTTTAACCACCCTCATTTCCTTGGATACACAACCCGTACACTCATCCATAACAGTTATTTATATTCTTTCCCTAAAGGAACACTAACATTAGGTAACAGAAAAGCATGGATATAGTTTAAAAAACCCCCACAACCCTAGCATTCAGGAAAATACTAGATCTCACGTACAATTAAACCAACAAAATTAATCCCTATACACAATTACTGGTTACAGCTGTACAAATCACATTCTAAAGCAACCTGCTAAAACAGTTAGCCTACTTAGCCTACAGGCCAACATGCAAATAAAAATGACAAGTACACTTTCAAAACTTGAGTATTCCATATACCAGAACCTTAAAACATATTAGACACCAAGATCTCCCAAACTGCACGGAGATGGACTAGAACAAAGCCCATCCCAAATACTACATTTTGGCATCCTTTGAGCTGTTAGTATAGGAAAATGTGACAACTTCATGCTCTTTCTTGTACAAAGATGAAACTTAAGCAGCTGCAGCTACTAAAGTATTGGAGCTAAGCGAGAAAATATGTAATTTGGGAGACTGTGAAATGGTGCTATCAGCCACGTTAGGCATGAGTACTCGGGGAGAGGCAGGATAACGACATCATCTTGGTATCACATGAAATCCACACACAAAGTTGCTGTACAGCAGAGCCATAGTACAGAGAAAAAGTAATCATCAATTAATGATGAATTTAAAAAGATCATTTTTCAGTAATGTGGGAAAAGGACAGCTTTCACAATCCTCAGTTATAAGTATATACTCCAGGAGACTCAAAAGCCCAGGCGTGTCTTTCCCACACGGCAGCTACTTGGGGCAACACTCAGATTCCACTGTGGCCTTTGAGCAGCAGTCTGCAGGAATGCAGGACCCTCAACTCCACCTCTGAAGAGGTGGCAAAAAGTTTGTGGCATATCATTCAAAGTAAGCACTCCATTTGATTAAACTTTCTCGAGGCAAATCAAATAATCAGATCTAACCCCTGCCGCCTTTTTCCTGTAACTCAGTCTAAATAGGTACGTACATGGATCATCTCTGCATCTATTTGGCGCTTTCAGCTGGAAGCAAAAATAGAGGTTTCACAACTTAACGTTCCAGTATCCACGTATTAAGATTGGTTAACCAAATCTAATGTTTTATTTGATTTTTATTTTATTTTTAAATCAAATAGCCAGACACTGAACAAAATGGAAGGACACGTAAGATGCTTTTCCGTAAGCCTGGGAAACTTGAACAAATTCATAAAGAAATGACCACTTTAAGAGCAGTTAGTAATATACAGCTTAGTATCTTATCCTTCAAAGACCAAAATTGTTTTGGAATTCCTACTAATAAAATTTAAAAATGGGACACCCTCTCTCCTCCCTCAGCCTTTTTTTACCATAATGAAGCAACCTTAGGCAGACAAGACAAAGTCTTAAGTCTAGAAGTTAGCAAATCTCGTGCTTGTATCTCAGTTGGCACATGCTGAGCAGATACAGCCCAAATGTTTAAAAATATACAAAGCTGTCAAACTGTAGGAGAGTTTGCTTCCTAAAATGGATTTAACTATCCCGTAAAATGGCCAACATTGTTCTTCCTGAACTGATAGCTTCCCTGGAGGACTTAAGCATCACATCCCAATCACTGGGCTGCCCTTAGAACAAACTGAAACAGATGCATCAAGCCCACTCCGTTCATTTCATTCATGCCTTTCCACCTACATTAAATTGTTTTGACAAGCCAGGACAAACAGCAAGGCTTCCCAGCACGTGACCTGCGGTTCTGCAGTGCCAGGGGCCTGAACAGAGACAGGCAGCAAGAGAAACAATTGTTCAGCTCAGAACGATTACAATAAGCTTTTCTTGGCTGTTTGCATTTATCCATGTACTTCCCCTCTGATTTCTTTTGGTTGGGAAAGAGCTATCAGAGGTGTTTACATTATTCAATGTAAAATAGGGATCTTGGTCATTCATGATAAACCAGGTATAGGCTTACTCTATAAGTTCATGTACTTAATTTATAGGAGCATGAGTTACACACAGAACTGTTACTACCCTCTTTCTATCCCTGTACACCTAGGTGCCTTATATAAATGAAAAAAAAACCCCAACCTAAAACCAAGACAACCTCCCATCCCCAAGATTAGCAATTGTACCAAGCCACAAAAAACAAAGCTCATCAGCAAAAAATGCCTGTATTCCTTTGGTGATTATTTTCAGCCAAGGCTTAATATCTATTCAGCATCCTTAATGAGGAAAGAAAATACATTTCTGGCACCTAAATTAATCTTAAATTTCAACTGGATTGCTCACATAGCCGTTGAGTCTGCTGAGTAATTTCTCATGCATTTTCCTTTCCAACTTTCAACAGTCCTTCCAAGTTCTGTCCTACTAACATTGTGACAAAAGTCCCACCTCTGCATAGCACATCACACTACCACAAGCAGTTGCGAAGCGTGAAGCAGCAGGAGAGCCAGCTTCGCAAGGCATCGTACTCTGCTCAGGCCATTTGAGTCTGTTCTTCAGTTCAGACCGAGCTCATCTAAGGGTCTCGCCTCTGCTGTCCATTTCTACCAACTGACACCAAATGGCTTGAGCTAAATTCTAGGGTAATTCAGCTGGCATTAAATGAACACAGTTATGCAGAAGAGGCACATTGTACCTCACTGAAATACATGCTACAGGATACCAAGTCAAGTGTGCAACAAGAGAATTACTCTACATGGAAGGAACTACATCTGCTAACTCATGCTATACATCCTCAAAGGCGGTTTTCTGTTTCTTAATATCAAGTACAATCAAAATAGCCGAAGTGCCATGGAACCTTTATACACAACAGAACAAACCCGACCCAGAAATCCTCTGATGGTCTCTATCTTCTAGAAACAAGTAGACTCACAGGTGATAGATGTCAATTTTAAACGGGATTTATTTAAAAAAACCCAGAACAACCTCAAGTGTTTGAGCTGCTACACAACTTGAGAGCTGTGCATTCTTCCACAATATTAGGAAGATAATCAATAAAGAGGAAACCGAGAAAGACTGCACACTTCACATACTACAGACAGGTTTTACTAGCTTTCTGCATATCCTACCACTAGGTCCAGAAATTCTATGTAGCAATATTGCAGGGACAGTTAGTGGGTAATTTGGGGGTTTTTAAACTACACTAGAGCAGCACTATATAGCTTTTATTCGAAGATATTCACCAGAAAAATTAGTAGCAATAAACTGTCTTCAAGTGGTGTCATCTGAAAACGTACAGCCATGACAGATTCAAAGTGCTGTTGAATAATAGACAGTCTGAATCACGACCAAAGTAAATTATCTATCCGTGCTGAGGTTACACCAAGCAGTATTTTATCAAGCTTTCCAAATGTCTGAAAATTTGAGGGGAAGACACTGCTGCTCCCAGGCTATTATTCAGAGGAAGAAGTAGTATACAGAAGAGACAAATGTTCTTCTGTGTGCATTTCTGCAGCATATGAGAAAGGCTTTGCAAGCCTTTTAGGCAAGGTTAATGAGGGGTCATCAGAGGAGAAGCTAGCAAGACTGCACTCTGATATTCAGCACTGTTAATGGAACGGAGGCTTTGTGGGCTGCAGTGTTCTCATCCTGAAAAAATCTAGCGGTTAAGAGGAAAAATGAGCACAGTGACCATTGAGCTAGATTAACAAAATATCAACAAAGAATGCACTGAGCTTAAAAAGCATCCAGCATTACACAGTTGGTACCTAGAAATGGAAGTCTCAGTGCACAAGAACCGCATTTATTTTTCTGTGTCAACACACACACCACTTCAGACTTCCCAGTGTTAAAGACTAGGTAGAGAGGAAAAAAAGGAAGGGAGAGGGAAGAAACTGTTCAAAATGCATCCCTGTACAGCAACAGACATGAACTGATCAAGGATCTGCACAGATCCTTCCACCAATATACCTTTCTGCAAAACACTGAACATGAAAAACTGATTAAATGGAGCCGAACAGCTGCTGTTCCAGAAGTATGCACACAAGGGTGTTTCCATTTGACACAGCACTGTTTCTCAAATGCTCACAGCACTCGAGTGCCCTGCCTGAGAGCTTAATTGTATAATTTAATGTTTGTAGAGTTAAACAAACCTTTAGCTAACCACAGAGTTAGGACTCAGGTCTGCATATCTAATGGAAGACATTCAGTCTTCAGACAACTCTTGCTTCACGCATGCTTCTTTCTACAGCTCTCCTACCTTCCAGTGGTCCAACATTTCACAGGCAAGCCTCTACAGTCTCTACCCAAGATTGCAGGAGTTGATTCCAAAATTTGAAGTTGATAATTTGGGGACTCTCGGCACACCGGGGAAGATGAGCAGCAGCCAAGATTGACAGCTGCTCAGTAAAAAGAGTTCAGAAAAAGCAATACGTTAAAACTGTGGCTACTGAGGACGGCGAGTGTGAGATTAGGATACCCCAAAGTAGTACATGAGAAGTCACTAGATCAAGAGTTGCCAGAACATAGCTGTCAGTGCTCCCAGGCTGCACCCTACACATACATGGAATAATCTATTAAAACAGATTGCCTCACTACACACTGTTTGTTGTCTAGATAAATCAAGTATTATTTCTCCCCTCCAAAATACATGCATTAGCCAAAAGATAATCTTAAAAATAAAAAGACCAAACCAAAAAGCTACTCACCAAATGCAAGGGAAAAAAAAAGCGTCAGGCTTTCCTGCCATAAATCTGTAATGCTCCAAATCCTCTGTAGCTTTCAGAAGACTAGGTATCTCTCAACTTTGAAACTCCGTAACTATCCTTCCTAGTTCATACATCCCCAGAACTAGAAAATTTTTAGGAAGAAAGGGTTTGCTTGCTTGCTACTTCAGTGTTCCTTCCTTATCAACACTTGTGGAATTCAGAAATCAAGAACAAACTCTGCGGCTGCATAAAGTCACATGGTTTGCATGTAGGGAAAAATACGATGTGCATCCTCTTTGCATTAGGCTGCAGAGTCCCAAAACAATTACTTGCAATGGAAGAAAAGCAGGTAATCAGATCAATACAGAAGAAACAGTAAGTGAATCTGAGGATCTCTGTACTCCTGCACTCTGGACACTGATAACTGGTACTTAGAATCATAGAATCATTTAGTTTGGAAAGGATCTTTAAGGCCAAGTCCAACTGTTAACCCAACACTGCCAAGTCCACCACTAAACCATGTCCTCAAGCACCACCACATCTACATGTCTTTTAAATACCTCCAGGGATGGTGACTCAATCACTCTCCCAGGCAGCCTGTTCTAATGCTTGACAACCATTTGGTGAAGAAATTTTTCCTGATATCCAACCTAAACCTCCCTTGGCACAACTTCAGGCCATTTCCTCTTGTCCTGTCGCTTGTTACTTGGGAGAAGAGACCCACACCCACCTAGCTACAACCTCCTTTCAGGTTAAAAGAGTGATTTCACTCCTAGAGAGTGATAAGGTCTCCCCGTCTCCTTTTCTCCAGGATAAACCACCCCAGTTCCCTCAACCACTCCTCATAAGACTTGTGCTTTAGACCCTTCACCAGATTTGTTGCCCTTCTTTGGGCCTCAATGTCTCTTTCTTGTAGTGAGAGACCCAAAACTTTTCCATCTCCTTCCTTCTCTTCTTAGTTGGAAGATGGAAGATTGAGTTCCTGAGGACAGGTAGCAGAATGAAACGCAATGCCAAGTTAACACTTACTTAGTGAAAGTACTATTCCACATTGCTGCTTGGCAAGTCTCCGCAAGAAGAAACAATTTTGTAGAAGTTACAAACAGTCTTCGTGGAGTATGCAAGTAACTGAGAAAGATAACACTAAAATATAATACATATCTAACACAATAGAAAACAGTAGGCTTAGAAGAGTTAACTATCATGCCTTTTGGAGTTCCTAATTAAGCGTAAATCTTTTTTGTAGCCTTCCTCTTACACAAGATACTCAAAATGCTCTAAACTTCAGAAAAGTACACAAGTAGTCAACCTAAGTGAAAGGCTGTACAGTTTCCTAGTGAAAAGCATCTACCTGTACCTTCTCATCTGTATTTTCATTTCTGGCATTTCAATGCACAACAGTAGCACAGCACAAAATTCATTAGAAGATGCAGTTAGTTTGTGAAAAATGTATCAAAAAATAAAACTGCTTCTTGTCCTTTCTCTTATCATTGATACAGGTAAGTCATACAGCAAATGTATGCAAGTTTATTGCTGCTGCTTGAAGGTTAGAATTAAAGAAACAAATTACACATATCGACACATGATACTTGGGTAAACTGATGGCTGGAGGAAGAAGAGGAGGGAAATGAAACTTCATGATCAGGCAGAAGGGAAACAGACAGAAGCCTTCAGCAGCCAGGATTTAGTCTGTAGAAGTCAATTATATATATCCTGAAAGAATCGATACCTGAGTGAGCTTCAAAAAATACGAAATACAACTTTGTCTTAACACTGACAGGGGAGTATCTGTAACTAAAGCCTATGTATGTGACTGAAAGATACTAGCACCGCTCCCCATTTTATCCTGTGACTGTCAGTTTTGATGAAGCTGTAATTCATCACCACAGGGGATGGGGGAGAATACCACCACTAATTATATTCCTCTGATGTGGTCAGTTCCCACTTTTACATACACCTGTGTCAGCAGTAGTAGTAACAGCATCTGAGACACCTGGTGGCAGCAATGTCATAGACTTAACCTATGCTTGAAGACACATCCTCAGTGAGAGTCTCTTGGTAACAGAAAAGGCATCAGAACTGAAGTTTGTGCTTGCTTGCACCAAGTTATAGCATCATTAAACATAACTGACCTGTAACTACCCACAGTTACACAGTCCTTACAGGTCTTCAGCTAGAAAAAAGAAATTTGGCTAAATCCTCGGCTTTCCAGGATCCCATAAATCACAAGAATATTCAGAGTAAGTTTACTGAAAGTACTGTTATTGCTGTACAGGAAGTACGAGGTAAGGAATAACTAGAACACATAAAAACAAAGATACTATTAAAAAAAAGGAAGTTAGGAACACAATCAGAGATGAGCTCACTAACTTTGTGAGATACGAAGCCATTCTGCCTCACTTCCTCACATCGAACAAATGGCAGAAGTGGGATCAGAAGCATAAGGAGCATGCACATACAATGTGCATCACGAACAGATTTTCTGTTCCTCTGCAGGACAACAGTAGATCAGAATATTTCTTCTACATAGGGTCACACGAAATCTTAAAAGTACGACTCCCAATAAAAAAAGTCTATCTTTTGTTACAGTAGCACTGTGAGGATTTTTATTTTCAGCAACTCCTGAAGGGCTAGAATAGTCTGTTTGGCTGACAAGCTTCCAAAGAATTCAGCCAGTGTAGATTTTTAGGTTTCCACTTAAATGTTAAGAAGCATGAATATGACGTACCTGGCAGTAAGGCACCTCGCTTTTCCTAGGAAAATCAAACATCAGCAAAATTGTACCATCTGTGAGTCTCTATTGGATTACTCGCTGTTTTTCCAGAGCTGTGTTATGTGTGAATACACACATTAATACAAGTCTATAGTACTCCTCTCCCCACTCTCTCACATCAGCACAAACATTCACAGTACAAGTAGGCCAAACTGAAGAACTGAACCGAATTCACTTCTGCAGAAGACAATAACTAAGACTAATCAGGACATTGTCTAATCCCACAGTTTCCTTTGGGAAACTTGCACTCTTCCACTCTTCAGAATACAGACATGGAAACTACACAGCAGCTTCAGAGTAAATTAAGAACTATACTCACACTTTAGAAAATCAATTATATATTTTCCTTTGCTCTTCACACAACCAGTAAGACAAAAATTTTAAACAGTAGATATGAAACCTATGGCTTAGGCATGACCTCCTCCGGAATCTGTCAGGTCCTCAGGAATCTGGTCTAAGAATGGCAAGCAACTGTTCAGGCTTCAGTCATTTCTATTCTAGGGTTGCTCTAAGCAGCATTTGTGTTTCCTTACACAGAAGTCTGGAAAAAAAGACAGCTAAAAGTATTATTCAATTTATTCATCCTGAGAGGCTGAATGTAAGGAACAGTAATCAAAATACTGGGCTAAACAAAAATAATCAGTATTAGAACAGAGAGCTCATCTGTTTATTTTCACTTTAAAATTGCTATCTGATCGATGGAAAAGAAATGGATACACTTGCTATCTGATACCAGTTCACAATAAGGCTTATGTTTATTACATACGTCTTATTACAGAATTGAAGTGTTAGCTGAATGGAATTCTTGATGAGCTATTAACCAGCTGCACCATCTTGTCACTTGGCTCAGATGCCTCATTAAAAGTTTTGAAGCTCATGTCAATTGTCATTTTGCACTGAATTGATTGCTTTGTCAGTGAGAGGGAAGGTACATCCAATCACTTCTGTTTAATTTCACTATGAGAATCCAACTCCCCATTCAGCAAGTGACAATACTGCAGGAAAAGAGCCTCCTCCACAAGCCATTACAGTTACCTTACAGATGTATTAACTCTTGGTATCAAAACAGCAACTGTAGCTCTTTGTTTCACACATTTCTGTATGACCATAAGACTCCTTTTACAAGTAGGTATATCTAGAAAATTAGGGTGAACCTTTTAACTGATTCTGATAAAGGCAAATGAGTTTAGGGAATCAAAACCATAGTACAGTTCTTCATCCTATATAGTTCATTTTTGGCAGAAGGGAAGAATTAGCTATATCCACTTTTCAGTATGCTGAAAAGTTGCATCAATATGCTGGTTGGAAATCATGCAGAAATGTCAAGATTTACTAATAATGATCAAAGTAGGAGGTACACAAGAACTAGTAATGATCCTGTGCCTCTGACTAGTTCTCTTGCAAAAATCCCAGCATAAAGACTAGAGGTAAACTTAAGTTGTCTATGCAAGTATTTAAGCAGCAATCTCTGCTAGGCTGCCCCCTGCACTCCTCCAGTTGTAGAAAGAACTCACACCAGCCTACAGTACAAGTTAGCTTCAAATTTACATACAACATCAGTAGACATATTGCATATGCAGCCTGGTTATACTAGAGGAGTTACTCTTCCCAGTTTTGCTTCTTTTTCTGCAAACACATACTAAAAAAAAGTACTTCATTTAATTTACAGAATTGTGGATTACTGTCAGTTATGACAGGACGACATACGAAGTGTAGCCCAAGTACTGGCAGCCAACAGAAAATCCTTACAATAATCACTGCAGAACTCCATGTCAGACATCTCTCATTCAGAGCAAGATGTCCCATTCAGTGATCCTTCCTAAACCCCTCAAATGATTGCCAGGTGTTCTGCATGTTCTTGCAACATAGACAAAACCAGAAAGGTATCTCATATAGGGAAAGACTAAAGAGTTCCAGAAACAGCGAGTTCTATGGGGTGACCAAAACTCGCATTCTAGATGACGTCTCAGGAATACCTTGCATAAATGCTAGTATTAGTACTAGCATTTCACAAACATTAAAGTCCTAAAGCACTTTGGAGGAGCATTATTTTATTTTTTTAAGCCTCACTGCGTCAATGATGCAATTTTCCTGTGATCTACCAGAATGCCCATCTTCATTTCAGGCTTCTCATAGAGGGAAGCTGTAATAATTTTTCCATGCTTACCTGACAGGCTGACTTATGAAATCAGGTTCTTGCATCATTTGCATGTTTATTGTAGACTTTCACAATGACACCATGTACATTAGAGACACCTATGTTTACAACGCACTGCATACATATTCCTTGGCAAACACCATACAAGATGCAGATCTAAAAAGCTGCTCACAAAGTCAGAAATATTTCAGACAATATCAAATGTACCACTAATACGTAAATTTAAGAATATACACATTATCTGTTAGAGAGCAAGAAAATCGAGCACAATTGAGCCAGGAGAAAGAAGACACTCAAATATTTAACACTAGGCGAGTGGTAGGATGAACAACTAAGCATACTGGCATGATGATGCACACTCTGCATCCAGAAGCATAATTGGCTTTACAGTTCAACCCTGAATAATTTTTAAATTAGTTAAAAATGGAAGAGAAAACAGTGTAATCCAAACACAGATGGAGGAACCAGTCAGCTCCTATTATCTAAAGCAACACAGGATACCATACATAAAAACAGCAAGTGTTTTGCTGTACGGTAAATCAAGGTAATAATATGCACAACTTGGACATAAAAAGACTATCTTTATAAAAGTTGGCAAAAAAAAAACCCCACCAAATCCTTAAGTGTTGGATTGACCTGCAAGAAAAGGCTTTAACAACTAAAACGTCGTGTTGTAAGACAGCTGAGATGAAATACTATCAACAGAGTAATCTCCAAGGTGATTCAAAGCAGGCAGCTAGGGAAAACTGCTAGAGAGGAAGTTTAAGATGAATATTCAAGGGGTTTTTCCTGGAATTTAGGGACTACATATGGTAGTACTGCCACTGGCAAGGCTATTCTGTATAAAACTAAGGTTTTTTTTCTGAAGAATACTACTGAGAATATCCTGCACTGTCAGAAGACCAACTATGACCTAGAAAATCTCAGATACTCACCACAACCTACCTATGAATCAGCTATTCAAACTGCTGCAGCTTATCCAAAAAGTCTGTTTCTCATTACATTGTGCTTTAGTCTCATACTGTCTGTCCTTGGTCTAGTGCCACTTTATTTCAATTGTTTGAACAGGAACACTGAAGGAACTTCTTGAAGACAAACTATAATGCCTGAGGATGTCATGGTCCAAAGGGCCTACCTTAAATGGGTCATCACAACCTATAAGCAGGCTTCCTTGTTTTCAATTTACCTCCTGCTTTGTCACACTGAAGAACTCCATGTGCAGTTCAAAATTAATTTTAGTTGTGAACTAAAGAGCATCATCCAAAAAAACCAGTTTAAAATATTCAAATATTCTTTCCTTAAAGTGAAATATCTGATGTTCTGTGCATCATATACCAAAATTACTAATTACTAATCATGTTTAACACTGAAAAGGTTTCCTTGGCCAAAAAGTTATCTGAAAACATTTCTTGCACTATCACTCTGTCCGAAATACATTCTTATGCATTCAGCAAGCTTGCATACACAAGAAGCCATGGAAACTGAAATTCAAAGGAAAGTGGTTTGTCAGAAAAGCTGCACAAGTGTTCTGGTATTGCATCGCTTGCTTCTGTGGCAGTAACTACATTTTTGTGGGGTTAAGTAGATTTGACACATTCCGTATTTCTGTTTAAATTCCTTGCCCTGTCACACAATCTCAAACAACATCCCAGTAAAACAATTTTAATTAAGCTAAAGACAGTATAATAGACACTTAAACCTGGTTTTAGTCTCAAAACCACTAGTCACTACTTTGACAAGTACACAGGCTTACTCTTGCTAGAAAGGTCAGTTAAGAATTATCTTTCCCCACTCTTGAGACAACCGAGGCTACTCAAGACCCCTTTTTCACAGGCAGAGACAGGACACAGATGAGATCTCCAGACAGGTATTTAATGGAGCAGCCATATTCATTTTTAGAATAAGAGCCTTCTGTCTGACTACCAGGCGACATGATGCGAGCATAAGCAGGATGAATTCCATCTAAGTGGCACCCAAGAACCAGTTCCTTGGCCCATCCTCTGTTGCCACTCCCACATTTTCTTCAATTAACTCAGAAACAATCCAAGCGCCAAGATAAACTCACCAACCAAATTTCTAATGCTTGAATAATTAGTATCTAAAGATATTGATGAGAATCTCACCAATTCCTCCTGAAGAGTTTCAGGTGACTTTGTAATTTTTTCTCCTTAAAACACTACCACTACAATATAAAATAATTTTTCCACAGGATGCCTGTGATCCAAACAGAGACCTCAGTATTTTCAACGGACAGCTGTGTGTCTCTTGAGAGTCCAATTCTAAGACCTGTATAGCTAAGGGATCAAAAGGTGGAAGTGTCCTTAGTTTTAAATCCTCAAAACATGAGAAAATTCTTAAGATTGTTTGCTTGTTACCTCTACAGGGTTTTGTGCTTAGAACTTCAAGTTTCTTAGTTCAGGCCACAAAATTGAAGTATTACAAAAGAGGCAGACAGGGAAGACAAGTAATTTATCCGCTCTGCGTTTTCTAATTGTTTACCAAAAATGGGGGCCAAGCGTAAGCATCTGCTGCTGCGGCACCTCAGAAATATTGGAAATAGGTTTCAGTAGCCAGCAATTAATATTTGAGTACAGAGTAGGAAGTTTTCAAACTCAACTTGTATGACTAACTGCACCAGCATTCATACTTAACGGCCTGCAACTGTGAAGGAGGGACATGACCAACAGACTGTCCAATAAGCAGGGAGCTGGGCAGACGGATCACAGTCTCAGAGTTGCACTCCCATCTTCAAAGTTGCTAGCAGGCTGAAAAATTTATGAACAGGCTTCTTGAGAATGAGTTGCAACACATCTGTCCATCAGAAACAGACATTCCCCCTTGTGACTTCCCTTAGCAAGTAATAAAATCCAGACTGCACTGCAAACAAAGAACTGCAGCTCCCCCCCAGCTTGCTCTTGCCCTGAACACTTTGGCTACAGAAGCTGCTGGTTTTTTGATGCTATTTTAATCTCTCCTATGGTTCCAACAAGTGTTGAATCTCACAGAAACTTTCTTGTAATTTACTGTTTGAAAGTATGCTTTCTCAGATAGACCTGGTCCATACTTACTCACCGTCTGTTGAAGGTCCACATAATCAATCGGTTTGGCTCTGCGTCTGCAGAGCAAATTAATGCTCAACACAAGCCAAACCGCAATAGCCTGAGCACTTTAAACATACTAAATTGCTGACTCAGTCCAAATGACTCCATTTCAGAATTAGTCACATATAAGGCTGTAAGGTGGAAACTGAAATTTGTGCCAGTGTGAACTCTTATCTCAACCTACTTCAGTATGTGCGCGTCTAAATAAGGACCTCAGAAGAGATCTACTGGCAGTGATCAGCTTTATAGAAACAGGATGCCTTTCTCCAAAATTCACGTTCTTTCCAAAGACAGACAGTAGAGTGGGACAGTATCGTAAGAATATGATGAAATCTTAAGACCACAGAAGAGACTATGGCTACAACTATCCAGAATTTCATTTTTAAAAATGGAGGGAACAGTTTGCAGGTAATCCATGGGATAACTGCCTTTTCCTATGACAAGCTCCTGCCAACCCTTCCTTCCAAAGTACTTTCAAGTTTCCACTTCCCAGAAGGGGCAAACAGCGTTAGACATAGCACAGACCTGGCTCTGAGCTAATTAAAAAGGAATTCCCATACAATGTGCTAGATACTAAACACTACAACAAAACTAAAAGCAGTCAAGTACTACTCCAATTATAGCTATGTTTAGACTGTTAAGATTTTTTGCACTTGTTTGATTTACATACATTTCTTTGGACTTATTTTTCCCCTCCCTCTGCACAATCATGACTATTATCATTTAAAAAAAACCCACAAACATTTACCTAACTCTGCAGTCTGTATAGCAATGGTGTTTGTTGCTGGTGGCCCTATTTCACTTAAACCCTGAATATCAGTTCAGTTTGATGTGAAAAATCCAAAGGGTATTTAGAAGGACAAACCATAAACGTAAACACAAAAACTCCTGTATTTTAAAATACATTAGACAGAAAAGGATAAACATAATTGCCAAGTCTAGTAAATATATATATATTCCATTCTATCCATACCATTTTTCCCTCAAGGCTTGTGGGAAAGCAGACAGATTTTGGCAAGGGCATTTAAAATAATAAAAATGACTTTGCAAGACTGAATTTACTGCTCAAATGGCTTTAGTTACAGTATATTTGCATAGCTGTTTGCACCAGACAAACTACAACATATTGGTACCATAAGCTAGTTCTCCATCACTGAACATTAAGGTTAATAGCAGCCAAATCTGCTGCTTCTACAAAAATAGAGGCTGCTGTTCGACAAAAGTTTTTCTACTTGACAACTTCAGTCTCTATTCCTCCAGAGAAACTTACGTCCTGATGAAGCAAGTAATTTCTGAGGATATCAAACTTTACTAGCTTAAACAGTTGCAACACAAACAAGGGAACAGAATTACATTGTACAGCTTTCTATCTTGCATTTCCCACCTTAAGGGTTTGACTTGCACATGCTGTACAAAAAGTAATTATACATTTGTAAAACAAAGCCAACACACATTGTAAAGTTGAACAAACTGCTTCATATGGCATCATATGGATGCTAACACGGACTACTGGCAAGCTAGAACATGGATCAAGTCTTCAGAGTTTAAAAAAAAGATCCACTTCCCAAGTAAATCTAATCTAGAAAGTGTCACTTATTTTAAAACTTTATTGTCTGAAAACTGTTTACTTGGAAATACTTCTTCAGCATGAAGACAACCTACCTGTCTCAACGCTGCTTTTAGGTCTAAGCTCCACAACTCTGAAGTACAAAAGCTTAAGGCGCCAATGGATGCAACAAACCAAGTGCTTTTCTCTGAAGCATCTTCACCATCACGGCTGAAGCTTCTTAGACAATTAAACTCAAGACAGACACTGATTTCTCAGTTCTGGGCTCTCAGAGACGGACTCTTTATTTCACTGCAGTCCAGGTTAAAACCAAGAGGTTTCATGGCATTAGACAAGATTTATTCCAAGTGTATTTCCAGTGACTGACAAGGATAGAGCTCATCTGGAAAGAGATGCATTTTGTCCCTTAGATTAAGGCCAGCAGTTCTACTGAAGGAATCCAGCCCATCATGAACGTGGAAGACAAATAAGAGAATTTTCATACTTTCAGAAGAAGCAAAATATGTATTAGCTTGCACGTTATGCCAACTGATGGGTGGCAACGCAAAGAAATTCAGTTATGTACAGCTTAATAATAATTTTAACCATCATTTTAACCAGCATTGTCACCAAGTCTTGCACTGAACATTCAGATACTAAATTGTTGTGCTAGTATTTTTGCCAGCAATGCCCAGAGGGGCTGCAAAAGTAAGCAAGATGTTTCTTCATGTCACTTCACCCAAAGAACTCCCCAAAACAACTCCTCTTTTGCAACCTCATCTCACTGCTACTATAATGCTTAGATTTTTACTCAGCACAAGAGTATACTCCTCTAATGCCTTTAGAATAGAGTTACTAAAAAGAGCCAAGAACAACTATTGCTGCATTTGCAGATCTTTTTCTGGATAAAATCAGAAAACTATTAACACTCTACAGATTGTGTTTTCTAAAGCACAACACTCCAAATGTTAACACATGAAGCTCAGTGCTTTGAACTACTGTTTAGGAACTTCAGAAGGTGTTTTCTATCCAAAGCTCCACAGCTGTAATATCCAAATTAGATCCACAAGTAATCCAGCAGGTTAAGTTCACTTCCACAGGAGAAGATAAGAGGAAATGGCAAGATAGGAGACTAGATCATCATCTCCTTGACACTCAGGATCAAAGAAAAACACACTTGACACCCACAACCTGTAAGGCACAGCCACCTAATATTGCCCCACATCAATAATAACTACAGAAAGCAGCTGCAGTGCCACTCAAGTCTGCTGGTAAGCCTTCTTCTGTCCTTAAGTTTCCTCTGCACCACTTTTTTTTAGGGTAAGTGGCATACTTGTCATGGAACAACCAGTTGGGTCCCTATAGTCACCTCATACAATAGCATTGGTGCTAGTCAAACATTGAATTAGAAGCCAAGATACAAGACAGATGACACCAGGACTCCTCATCCAATAAAACTTTTTTTCCATAGATGCCACAGCAGGAATTGTGTAGGAACACTGGAAAAAACCCCAAAATTACTGCAAGTATTTCAATAGGAACAGGGAAGGGGAAAACAAAACAAAAACCAACACACCCCATAAACATGCTGGTGCCATCACGTCATAGTCCTGTGAGATACTCTGGTGTAACGAGGGCATGTGGCTAGATACGAATAACCTCTGCACTTCTACCATTCAGGAAGAACTAAAACCCAAACAACGCAATAGCCACATATGATTACAAAAAAGTGAAACTAAGCTGATAAAAAAGCAAATTAATTCAGCTCTGTTTCCCCTATAAGACAGTCGACCCCTCTTATCTTTGGTGAATGTGTCCCAAGATGTGATAAAGTGCACAGCACCACGACCCTTGATCTCTGCTTGACAGAAGTCATCATTCAAGGCTCAAAATATTTTGCTACCCTACCACGTCTGAACTGACTGTTCAAAACCCACAAAAGACAGGCTAGGCTAACAGTTATACTTGCTATTTCTAAGAGCGCTTGTCTCCTGTCACTGACATCTCCCAGACTCTTAAACTGTAAACCTGATGCTAAACTAGAAAATGGCCATTCAGATGAGGTTCCAGATGAAGGACTTCCTAGCGCTTTGACATGAAAGCAAGAGATCACACACCAACATACAGCTGAAAACCACCAACATTTAGCAGAATATGACCTAGCCCAGACAAATTATTTTACAGAGAACAGAGAGACCTGAAGTCCACAATGATTCTGAAGCAAGGAAGTTGCAGACTTTTCACAGTATATATCCATAAACATCATCAATACATCAATGAAAGGTATGCTCTCAGTTCCCATCACCTAGACAAACCATGTGGATTCAGACACAACAGAAGTTTTCCCTGAAGGACACATGCAATTCAAAGGCCACCAAATTCTCATTAAAAGACTCCAGAACAGTTTCAGCCTCCCTAACTCCCCTAGACTCCCCAAACCTCTAGAGCTGCAAATCACCTCTTTCATACTTGCTGCAAGGGCTGCTATCACACAGGCACTGCATTAGCAAATTCTACAAGCCAGAAGAAAATAATTTCTGAAACACAACATACCTGGAAGCAAAAGAGAGATCTATGCAGATGAAGCAACTCAACCAGACAACGTTTTGGAGTTTTGTTTTGGGTTTTTTGGTGGGTTTGGGAGGTGGTGGTGGTTTGTTTTATTTTTTCCCCAAGGCCTGCAAAGACTAGGAGCTAACAGTGTGGTCAACTGCATTTATTGTTCCATTGTCTAAAAGTGTTAACCATAGACATTAAAAATACCTTAAGTACCTCTTTGAACTAGAAAGCTTTTTAGAGCAACAGGCACAGCTCCTCTCAAGGTTTGAGAAGCAGGTGGTTCAACTAAAAACACAGCCAGTTTCCCTGTTTCTTCCCTGTCCCCCATTAAATCTGTAGGTATTGCAAATTTTTGCTTTATTTCTAATTCTATTTCAATCCTATACACCAGTCTTACCTAGTCAAGAACTACAATCTTGCTTTAACATTAGTTTTCTGCAGAGATGCTATTTTAAGTTAATGACCATGCCCATTCCCCTATTAAGTGTTTTTTCAGTCATGTACTTAGCACTCAAGGTTTTTTATGGCACTTCGTTTCACATTATGCTCAGCAGCCCATGCAACACATTGCATTTTGCAACCAAATAGCCAATGGCCATTGGCAGACTTCCACTCCCCCTTTCTCAATATTATTGGAGTAAATCAAGGCTTATTTGCACACGGATGACAGCAAAAACTCTCTGCAACCTGCAAAGACAAGTTAACCCCCTTAATGATTATTGTCAAGTAGATTTATTACAGATCTCATTACCCTTGATTCATTATTAGCTAGGACCACATTAGGTATCTCAGCTTTTTTGCTAGAAATCCATATTGAAACACAGACTAAGGATAATCAGCCGGCCAAAAGACCATCAGGTAATAGTCTGAATAAATGTTCTTACCTAATAAGCTACAAAGGAAGAGAGACAATTAGAAGAGTTCATAGCAATATTTTCAGATACTTTAGGATCAGCATCAGTAAAATCAAACATCAGTGGCTGAAACATTATCATCAGTGTAAGAGGAACTTCTGTAATACTCTAGAAAAATAATTATAACTTCACCTGAAAAAGGAATTAGCATTTAAGTGGTTCAACTTCATTCCTTCTTTCAGTGAGTTTTAGATTGTTTCTAACAGTTTCATAGTCCAGCTTTATTTCAAGTTAGAGTAATGCTTACAGCCCTCTAAACTAACAATTTGGTCACCAACTCGTGATCGCAGTGACTCCTGATAAACTCACAGCTGTTGGCCTGAGTATTTATACATGAAACAACTGACGTATTTCCATCTGGTCTTCATGACAAGAGGATGACTACATAGAATGGCAAAATCACTACTGCTTCCAAACAAAACTCAGGGAAGAGGAAAGGGAAACTGCTGAGTTGGACTGCCCTTGACCCACGACAAACAGACAACTCAGCTGTCACTTACATTTTGGTCATTTGAGAAGCAGCAGAAAGTATAGCTGAAATGAGACACCCTATTCAGCTGAAGCTCAATCTAGTCCATGGATTTTTTTTTTCCCCCCTTCCTGGAAAGAGACTTGGCTTGAGAAGGGGGAAGGGAGAAGGCAAGAGTAGAAGGCAAATTCCCAAGAGAACTGTAAGCACATTTCCATAGATAAGATCGATTTACCAGCTGGAAAATCTAAGTTTGGAAGAAGGCAGCTCCAGGAGTCAAAATTTAGATGCAGATTTTAACTATGCTCATTATTCTTTTACAGAGGGTAGCTGAACACAGACAGATAGAAAATCTGCTTCATTCCAGAGTGCAAGGTATGGGGAGAAAAAAAAAAATCCTTGTTTTGCCAGATGGCTTATACAGGGACCACAGGAGGATTCAGGAAGGCCCAAGTTAGAAAATAAAACAAAAAAACGACACTGGCAATGACTGACACAGTGTTTTGTTGGGGAGGAGAAATGAGAATACTTCCTGAACAGGTAAGAAGCAAGAACAATTACCATTCCCACACAGGAACAAGAAAAACAAAAGATACCATTTCCCTGCATATTATTGCCAGAGATGATAAGGACAGAAGTCAAAGGGAAAGTGGAAAATAGTTTTCTACATCATCAACCAACTCATTCTTTCCATTCTAAATTCCAATGCCAACTTCCTCAGATTTCGTACTTAAGCGACTTAAAACATCACTATGCTTAAGCCTGCTGCCTTTTAACTGCACTCATCCACACCAACTTAGTTAACATGCCTATCAGTTGCATCATTACTCAGTATTTATCAGTGATTTTTAGATAAAGTAGTCGCACTCCTTCAAATAGTACACATTTACCCAAACCACGTAAGTTATCAAGATCAGAAGCTGGGCAACACAGAGTCTTGGATGTGATACAACAGTAAAATCACACAACACAAGCATACTTCAGAAATTCAGTATTATCTTGTAAACTGCCACATTAGAATCCACAACTGTTTTCTGACATAAGTCAAACCACTGAAGAACTACACTGAAGCAAACATCCAGGTAAACAATTCAGAACACCATCCAGCAATTTGCAATAGAAGTAAGTAACAGAGGCTACCACAAAAAGAATTTTGGGAGTTATTTTGCTACTGTTGAAAGTACACCTAGCTGCCTTAATACAGCTGATACTGGCTTACTTCCTTTGGTTAGCCTGACTTAATCTAAAGCTACTTACTTTCTCCACAAAACTGAACCACTTCTTTGCTTCACTATTTGAGATGATTAACATTTGCACTAGCACTAGTTTGCATATGTGAAAAAAGGACTACCAAAGTTCTTGCAGATTCTTCTAAATCAGTTTATCAGCAACCTCAAATGCAAAACCCTATCACTTCCATGGTTTAAAATCTAAGGATGCTTTCTTCCAGATGCCACGGAATAATGGGATTTTACAGTATAAGTTTATGAAGCAGAAACCATTTACAGTGTAGGTATATTAGGATACATTAGGAGTTTTTGAAACATCTCTGCGTTTGGTGTGGCAATACGCTGCGAAGTTTTTCTCACTCTTGTTCAACTCAAAACTTTAGAGCACTTCATCTATTTATCTTAGAAAACACATTCAGAAAACCTTCCAGAACAGCTAGTCATCTACCACCAGCTAGGCCACAGATGCTGGTTTGGGATAGATGTTTCTCCAGTTCCAGAAAAACTCTTTCAAACATCTAAATTATTGTCACAGTTTTACCTTAGAGATAAAACATGCAGGTTCACAATCTATTACAAAACAGTAAAAAAACCACAAATAGCAACAAAATATTCATCCTTACTGGCTGCTGGCCTTATACCCCTCAAAGTCTAAATATATGCATGAAATGACTTTACATGTTCATGTAAGTTACACAAATTTTAATATTTAATAATATTAAATAATAATAATATTTAATCCACAAGTCTGTAAAAAAGTGAGAAACTGAGGTACACCAACAGCATGTATCACTTAGGTCAACAGTAACGACAGATTTAAGAGTCTCCAACACCAATAACTCAAATTTCAATTCTGCTTATTTTTCTAAGATTCACCCACATTTGAGGAGCAAAATTTCATACTGGATGGAAGAAAAACATTTTTTTTGAACCCTAGTCCCAAGATACAGACAAGACTGGCTATTTTTCCCCATTTGAAGTAATTGCTATCATATACATTTAATCATGTTCAGTCACACACTGATAAGCTGTAATTTGTGCTGTATTACTATTGTGGCACTTTTTTTTTTATCCTCCCCATACATACGCAGTTCTACAACAAGACCTATATCCCATTTGACACATCTATGCAAACACCTTGGAAACTCCAGGGACACTAACTATAAGAAAAATGACCAGTCTGTCAAAAAAGGAAGTGAACAGTATAAGATATTAAGCTATATTAGTCTAACCTGACTGTAACAAGTTTTGCTTTATAGGTATACTACCTGAATAAATTAAGAAACTCATTTAGACAAAATTGATTTCATTACTAACACCCAGATAGAAGGGACAAATTACAAACTATAGGACCATTCTTAAATAGTTGCATTACAATCTAAAGCAACCGGAAAGATTTGCTCTCCTACACAGACAGAAAAAAAACACAGTTCCTAAACAACAGGATGTTAACTACTTATATTTGTTCTGTATATGAAACCTACTTCAAGCACAAATGCAATTAGAACTAGAATTCCCTGGGATCTTTTCACCTTCTGCAAACACAAGATGACTACAGCTTGGGAGGCCAAAATTCCTTGTTCTTCCTCCTCAGATTTCTCACTTTTTTTTTGTTGCCACAACCACTTAAAGCACTGAACATTCAAACAAAACCAAAAGGAGTGCATAGGAAACACATACACATTTTCCTACAGTAAGTCTAGAGTAATAAAGACAGTTTTCTCACAACAGATTTTCAGGTATAGACCATGCACGATCTATTAATGTGCTAGTACAGCATTTAAGTCTTCAGCAGCAACCCAGACTCCAGTTGTTTGGGGGTTTTTTTGTTCCTGAGGGTAAATACTAAAACCTTCCAGATACCTTCGCACTTGTATAATGAAATCAGCAAGAGAAATCATACCATCACCTGAACTTGCTCACAGTTGCCATCAAGAGATGGCAGGGTACGGGGAGGAATCAAACTCAAGTGCACAGTGTAATTTTTTTTCCGCCCAGGTACAGATAACCTGAAATGCATTCTGCTTTTGAGCCACTTGTCTGCAGAAAAAAGCTCAAGCTGCATGTAAAGGAAGTAGAGAAAACCACAGAAAAAATACTCTAAAACTAAACTTAAAGTCTTATTTTTGTATCAGACATTTCTGCAGTTTCTCCATTTTCAGCAGCCTTCCTGGCAGATCTAACAACCCATTAAGCCCCAAATCATAATAAATGCAAATAAAAAACATGCCCTCAAAGGCCATTCTACATATTGTCAATCTCTACTTGCCTACATCCAGAGAGGATAATATAAAAAAAAAATCTCAGCCACTTTTCAGACAGTATTTCTTACTGTGGGACACTTGTCCAAAGGGATTCTGAGACGGCTTCTCAAGAACTCTCCACTCCAAGCTTAGTCTCACTTATATTTTTTTATTTAGGGAAGACTCCAAGGCTCTGAGTCCAAATCAGCTATAGCAAAACAGAGCACATTAAGTTAGCATCTTGCATTTTTATATAGATATACAACTTACATTTCCCAAATGAAGGCATACTGTAAGCAGCTGAATAAAGAAAGAGACAAACAAAAAATAGTTTTATGTTGGAAAATATCGGTAAGATTAAAACCATCACATTAAAGCAGCAGATCTGAAAACAGACATGGTAACAGTTTGCAACGTTTAAGCAAAATCTGCTAACAGATCAGAAATTGCCATTAACAGATGCGTATTACATAAGTGTACACAGATTTGCAGATCCTTAAGATAATCAGCCTGGGTTGCTGAAGCTTTTATCAGCAATATTTCTGGGTTATTGTTTATGTATCATTAGTCTTTGGAAGGATAGAAGCAGTCAAAATACATTCAAGATTGGGATCATAAACTTGCCAGCAACAGTCAGCAAAGCAGAAACAAGTCAGAGGGTTACTCTAAGAGAAGAACGCCCAAGCAAAACTGGGTAACACCAACAGTTGGACAGCCTTAAATGATCACGAGACTGTATTAACTGGCCAAAACCAGATAAAATGCACATAACTGTTCGTGTCAGCTTTGTACTATCTTCCCTTTAGCTCAGCATTCCTACATTGTTGTTTCAGATTTACCCCAATTACAAAGAGATCAGTATTCCTATTATTTTCAAATTCTTCTAAATTGTGGTAATACATGCTCAATCACAAAAATGAGTTTTTTGCTTTCTGTTGCTAGCCCCAAATCTGCTATCAGAACCCACTACCCTCAACTACTGACACAATGAAATTAGGAATGGCTCAAACCATGCAGATAAAAAAAGATGATCCGGAACAGCTAAACAGAAACAACAAAGCTTCTCGCTCATGTAAGGGGTCTAATAAGGCTTATTTTCCACACTGCCTGCCATCCTAAACCAGAAAAATAGCTGTTCAGTGGATACCTATGAAAAGTTTCTATCAACAACTGCTTATTAGCAGAGGCGATAGGATCCGAACAATTCTGAACTATGGCTCAAACTGTAGCACCCACTTCACAGGTTAAGAGTTGCCAAAGCTTTCTCTTTGTTTTAATCTTACTGCTAACATGCTAGAAGGAGTCCTGCTAACCACTCATAAAATTAGAAGACCTGAAAAGCACCACAGTGATCTTGTCCTGAGAACCGACACTCCAGAGGATTGCTGCCCAGGCTATTGCCAATAGATGAACTGGATAATTTCAAAATCGGATTCTTGGGTGCACCAAGTACAAAAAGGAATGGCATTCCCTACACTAAAACAGGTCAGCCCTGAGTGAAGCATTAGTTCCAGTGTCATTGACGCATCACTAAAAGCTCATAGATATTTTAGTTACAAGACAGACGGCCATCAAGTATAACATACTTTTTTGCAGGATTTCTAAACTAAGAATGCAGGTAGCAATCCCAGAGACTCTGCTTAGACCTAAAATGATAAATACAAGCTTGGTAGGTTTGCCTCCCTGAGTGACTTAGAATTAGTTATCCTTGTAAAAACTGCTTACTGCTTTATGTAGATACTAATATTTAAACAGCTTCTGGAAGACCACAAGATCGACAGGAGTCTATTTTTTAGCAGGCTGCAGTTTCCTCTGCTGAAAAATAAACTAAGAGCATGTTAAGTTGCTTGTGAGCCACGCAAAGTAACATAACACTGCTGCTAGGAATTACCCAGGCAAATCTGGATATGCTTTAGAATAATCTGGCTATGTGCAGTGCACCTGTCATCACCAGGTGAAAAGTTCAGAATATGTTTCAGAACTGGATCTGAATTCTTCTGGTCACTGTATTCCATCACAGTTATTTTACTCTGGCTTATTAGAAGAAAAGAATACTTGGCAAGATCTGCGATGATCTTGTTGCAAGGATCTCCTTTTGGGTTAACAGGATAGCATCACATTGCATAGAACATCATTAATACAAAGTTTAGCCTTCACTGCATGAAGTTAAAGAGTATTCTGCAGGTTGTGCCCATAAGATAAGAAACAAGCTTCCTTTCTCAAGCGAGCCACAAATTCAATCCTAGTCACCTCTTCACTTCCCCTGGCTCTCCCAAGGGGAATATGAGGGCAACCAGAACCATACACTGAGAAGTACTGGTATGACAATTTCTAAATACACTGAGGAAGTTGCAGGTAAGGTAAGAAAGAAGGGTATCTGTAGTATCTTGACCAGAGACATTCAAACGTTGATTAAGTTTCAGTACATAGCCTGAATCATTCTCAAAATCAGCCAGAAGTCCTGGGGACTGTAAGTAGCTTCCACAAAAATACTTATGAAGCCAGTATAAAAAGCTGAGTCTCATTTGTTAGGACAACACCACCGTAACTGAAAAGATTTTCAGATGCCTCGTGTTAGAAAAACGTGTTCAACTACTCCAAGAAATTCATTTTCAAGCAGCACTACAAATCCAGCTATTCAGAACAGGAATTGTTTCAAGCACACTGGAAGAGCATTTTTCCAGACATGATGTACACATATCATGATCAAGGTAAAACTTTCGGTAATGATTCAGTGGTTTTGAGAGTCAAAACCAGTAACTTTCTACCATCTGCCATTAAAAAAACCCCACACATGCTCTGCCAAGAGAAAGTCTTATGCCCAGCTGCAGAAGCACTGCAAACTTGTATGATATTTATTCTTTTTCTTATAGCCAAATGCTACAGCCATTATGTCTTTCTGGTTTTCCTAAGTTAATAACTCTCAAGACTAAGACAAGCTCAAAAACATGAACTCAAAGACTGAAACAGAAAAGTACTCAACTTTTATTTCAATTCAACCATGATTTGGAAAAACTAATTAGTGCCCTCAATTAAAAAAAAAGGTTGCTAATCTTTACAGGAAGCAAGAGTTTCAGAAGAGATGCATGACAGGAAGCATCAAGGCTGCCACCGCTTTGCACAAACTTTGTCACATGCAGTATGGAGAACCTGGGTGACAGTCGGAGCTGTGCTGTTTAACAAGCTGCTGGTATGAAACAAAAAGCCAATTACAACATAAGAAGAAGGACATGTGGCCCAGAGGGATGTTGCTAACCAAAAGGCACTGAATCTACACTGCACCATGCACTGCATCCATGGAGACAACCACAGATCTAGTACTGCTTGTTTTATTTATTACTCTGCTAGACAGCTCTCAAAGGACTCTATACAGGATGTCTCCAGGGAGTCTTACCAGGTGGGTTTTTCTACCCCCTTTCAAAGAAAGATTATAGTCCTGATACTTTTCCTTAGTCCTCAGAACTTTAGTTAAGTTAAGCGTTTTTATTTTAAACCACAACAGCCCAAAACAAATCTCACAGAAGAGATTTAATTCTGCAGCTCTCAAACCCACCCAAACTGACAAATAAGAACCTGTTTATTTCCATAAGAAATGCTGTATTTTCTGAACGTACTTATCCGATTATACTTATTGCCTCACAACCAGCCAGTTACAAATTGAACCGTAGCCATCTCCTAAAGTGATATCCCTTTGAGGTAAGATTATTCTTCTAAGTAGAGGTCTCCTAACAGCTGCAGCTCCAGTATGCACTTTAAAGCTCCCTTCTCTCTTTCAGGGTCACCTTTGTAAAGTCTGAGGGAGCCTGACCACTGTTTATACTTCTGCAGGTAATTAGTCTGGCTCCTTTCCTATGTCATTTATCAAGTTGTCAATTGTATCAATTACAGCACAAACACTCAGGAATAGGGCTGGTTTTTGTTCTTTAGCCAAAGCAGAAATTTTCCCATCAGAGATTTGAAGCCAGTACCAGTAACTCATTCTACCCTATGACATGGAAAACCAACAGAAAATTTAGACTGCACTGCACAAAATTTCAAGCTCCCTATATGTGCACAGTTGAAAACACCTGGAAATCCAGTGTAACCCGAAAGTGTTATAAACAGATTATACACTTACAGTTTTACAGCTTTTTGCTTTCAGTATTTTGGAATATGTAGAGCTGAGAACAGAAAAAGAGCTAATACGGACAGAATTATGTTCACAGAGATTGTCACATACCTTTATTAATCTATATCCGCAACAATTATGCACCTGACCCAGAAGCAGTCACAAATGGGAGGCGCTCTGCTGCTGTTACAGCGGCTGTAGCCGCATACACTTATGCTCACAGAGTTATTTTAAACACTGATGTGAAGTACAGGGTAAGCATGGGAGTCACCATACTGCATTAGACTTGATCTGTTTCAATACAAGTTTTATAAAATATATTTGGAAATAATCAGATTTAAATCACAGAGCTTTTGAAAAATGTGTATTTGTTTCAGGATGTTGACTATTTCTCCAGAACTAGCAGAATGTCATCGTTTTCCAAAAGCATTTAACAGACAGATGACTTCCAGGTCCACACTCCTCAGCTTCCTCTCACTGCACAAGGTTTTGATCCGATTTTCCACTTTGCTTTAATGCAGCTATACAATTGTGCATTAGAGCTAGCATCTTTGCAGTCAGGCCTCCTAGTGAGCAATATGCAACCAGCTTTAAAAAAAAAAAAGACTACAGGATGCCACAGTTATGTGTTACAAGACCTTTTTTGGTTGTCGGACTTGAACATGCAGCTTCTGAAACATTCCCAGCTCAGCCAGTCCAGAAAGCAAAGATATTTTTAAGAATTATACTTTGACTTCAGTACGCTGATATTTATCGTGATGAGCCTGCAGTGGAGTCTGTGCTCTGGAGTACAGAAACTACATTCCATTGTTGTCTGCTGACCCAAAAAATCAGTATTAAATAAAGCTTTAAGTTTAAGAGATAAAGATAGGTATAGTTAAATCTGAAGCGCCACTAAAGGGAAGATATACACCATATCCAAGCAACTTCCCAAACTGTGAGTTTTAAGTTAACTTCTATACATTGTTACACTCAGAAAAATTCTGACATATGGAAATATTATTTAGCACCTCACTACTTCCTGTAATAAAGTGACAACCAGTTGCGTTATTATTTTCACTGGGGTGCACTACAGAATCTCATGGTTCATATTCGGTTACGGCATTGTATTTGTTCTCAACTGTTTTTTCATTGCTATTGCCTATGTAAAGAAAAATCCACTTCGGATTTTTGGAGTTGGGAGTATTTGTACACTAGGTCTACAGTTAACAGTCTGCGACAGAATTGCATATGTGTAACCTACACTAATTTATTACCCTGAAGATTTATAACTAAAGGTAACCAAATTCACATTCAGCTTCCCGTGCAAGTACTAACAAGTACAACATACTTTTCTTGCAACACTCTCACCTCTCAAACTCATTTCTTAGCCCAGGAAGCTTTATCTCACTTAGAGACAGTCCTCAACCTCCTTCTTCCCTTCAGAAGGTCACATGGTAAGCCCAATAACCTAACACTGCACTGACGCCAGAGTAAGAACGGCAAAGTGACATATCAACAAGAGGATGCATTCATGAACTGTAAATGCTGACTGACCAACCAACCTACCCTTTCTGTCAAAAAAATACAAAGGACAGGAGTGGCATAGCACATACCAGACAAGCGGTACAGTTCTCCAATGCACGCGGTTTACCAGGAATGCATTTTCAACTAGTGTACATATCTTTCTAATAAGTTTCTAAATTACACTTCAAGAGAAGACACTGTCCAAATGCAAGAAGATAAGTCTTCAAATGCCCAACAATACACAGATCAAAAAACAGCCCAATTTACCTTTCATATGAAGTGCACGTTCATATTTGAAAACATACTGATTTGAATGACAGAACCCAGAGCAGTAATTCTAGACAGAAGATTTTGCAAGTGACTGCACCACCCTGTATGGTTCTGTAAACCTGAAGTTAAATGACAGTCTTGATTTAAAACTAACTTAAACTGAAACAGGGACTCAGAGGATGATGATACATTACCCCTAAGACCTGGCCTTTACAGGCAACTATGTGACTCTTGCCACCTTTGCTATAAGATTATTATCTCACATAGATAAACTTTATGCAACAGGAAAAGGCATCACGTTTTGGCCACAATGTTACCTGGACTGTAGAGGTGACAAACTCACTGCTCAGAAATGTAATTTAAAAAGACTAACCAGTAACATCATTGTACAGGAAGAGTTACTTTAAATTAAAAACAGCAGCAATAACCACTTTCGCCAACTTCTACCTACTTAAAGGCCATTAAAGCAGTAACCCTAACTACTACTACACTCGATTTATGAGATGTGCCAACGACAACAGTAGGAGGCACACTTGACTCAGAATAACTAGAGCTGAGATGAATGTATACAATGGGAATAAAAGTATCTGAAGGCTAACACTACACTAACAATTTCCTTGCAGTAACTGAAGCTGAGCACTGGGCCTAAGCAATTGCTGCTGAGCTCTTCACAGCTGCACTATGCTTATGGCAGGGCAGGTATTTCACATTTAAATACCTGCATCCAATATTTAAACTAGGTTCAGTTACAACTTGCTTCGTATAGAGAGGCCACAAAGTAAAATAGGATAGTCCATCAGTCACACCTTTGTCAGCATTTTGTTACACATCTATAAGTAACCTTGAAATACCCAATTCCTTCAAACCACATCTTCCCCATCGTCCACAGATCAATACAAACTGGAGTCTTGGCCAAGATCTCCCTTGCTGGAAATACTAAGAACACCATTAGGTTGCCATAGAACTTCAGCTCTTTCTCCTTCTATTTCCTCCACAGTTCAGCACATCAAGCGTAAGGGGCACTACAACGCAGTTCAAGAGCCTTCTTTAGAATATCTAGCAATATGCCCCAGACTATCATCAGCAATTTGGGAACCCAGCCTGCATCTGATAAACAGCACTCAAACTCCCTTTGAAAAGAAGCATATCGATACTCTCAGATTCTACACTTTAGCACTACGGAGCACATACTTAAAAGTTACGTATAGTTGCATTACTCAGCATTAAAAAGTCATTCTGCCAAAGACCATCACAAAGTCTTCTGTGCTGTCCTCGATCCACAGGATTCCTACTACAGAATCTGCTCCGGTACTTAAAGGCTGTAGTTCAACTGAGCTGAAAGCAGCTGGCATCTTGCTTCCTTCCAAACATCAGAGATTTTAAAGAAACTGAAGCATTCTAGGTATGCTAGAATAGCCTTAAAAGAACATACGCCCAAAGACTCAGCAAAAGTACAAACTGTTCTCTCCCCATTCTGTTATACATCTTGCAATCTAGAACTGTGATACACCTTTATCAACTTTGGACAAGCCAAGAGAGGAACAACTTCGTTGGCATAATCTTGCTAAGCAGCCTCATTCCAGCAGCATGACAGTAGCACTGTTCAGAAGACTCTAGGAGAGGGGCGGGACACCTAGGATTGCCTATGTTTGCTAGCATTAATACAGAGAAAAAAAAGCTCTTCTATTGCCAAGGGACATTACTCCAAGACAATTAAAAGTAACCATCACTTAGTTACGGTTGGTGTAATATAGCATGGAAGAAAAATCATTCACATTTCTCTAATAAAAACATTGTGCTTTGAAGGTTCACCAATCCTCAAAACAATGGCATTTTGGAAAACCAGTGACATGCAAGTTTCAGTCCATCTTTGTGAATCCAGATTGTATTTTGATACAAATCACGCATAATGAATATCACTAACCTGTCAACAACTGTGTTTTCCCAGATAAAGAAGACATACCCAACATAACAAGTATCAAGTTCCTCCTTTTATTTCTAGTTGCAAATAAAACAGGACTTAACCTTAAAATATTCTGTCTAGCTCCTTTAGCAAATACTTTTAACAGCTATAAAATTTATATCTGTGTTTCAAACTTGTTATTTTGTAAGCAGTCTGCTGAAGAAAGGAAAGCTACAGCCTTCAGAATAATTTAACCCATAAGGCACTCCTGTAATGTACTTAACCTCCAAGCAAAACATCAAATATTTCCCCTTTACAAATATTTTTATTCATGCTTTTAGCAATCTGTCATTTTAAATACTACTAATTAAGTTCTTCAATCAATTGAAAGCTCAGCAACATGCGCTTTATAAATGAGCTTCTTTATTAAATCACTTCAAAGAAGGTGCTTCTTTAGACAGTTTGTCCACATGGTACTGATGATGATTAAGACACTTCGACAGAGGCAATGTTAGCGAAGAGTGACTGATGCCAAGCTGCCATTAGTTTCTGATCAGTAAGTAGAGTGTGAAGATTAAAACAGATTTCAGTTGTTAAAGTCAAGGAACTCCAAAACTGCAAAGATTAAAATTTCAAATAAAAGTCATATAATTTTGGTGGATTATTAATCTCCTCTCAGTTCAAACTGCATGTGAAAAGCTTAAGCAGAGGCTAACACTGGATCATTTCACTTTTTAAATTAATGCTCAAAAGACCCCCACAGCAAGTACATGGCCAGCATGGAGGAGTGGGGCATGCTTAAGGGTCACAAAGAAAACCAGAAGCTTACTTCCACAGTCAGTAAGGGTAGGATACTGGCAATAACATAATCAACCAAGATACTGGTAGAATGCTCGAGCAATGATCCAAAAGCAAATAAGAACACAAATCGAGAGATCTCTTCATAAATTATCTCAGTTTCACAGGAACAGATATTGCTTTTGAGGGGAAGAAACTTTTGGTACAGTCACTGCAATCAATCATTTGTCACCAGCTAGCCGCTTAAAAAAAAACCCTCAAAGACTTCTGGGACTTTGACCCAATGCTCTTTTTTCTGCCCTAAATTGGATGGGAACACACACAACAATAAAGCCACACTACATGAACCCCTCTATTGACTGCACCAAAACCCAACACTAAAAAGCAAGCACTATCCTTTAAGTTTAATCCTGAGGCTTTGAAAACAAACTAGTACACCAGGTATTTGCTCCTGGTACTCCAAGCTCTTCCCACTTCTTTTAAGGTTGTTGCACAGTGACCTGCATCTTGGTTATACAAGCTGTTGTGCACGTGAAGTAAGGGTGTTCTTGGCATCATTAGACTGAGCTTCTACAGAACTCTGGCTCTGCTCAGGCCAGAAGCTTGTTAGAAGAGTAGCATCTTAGCCCAGTCCACTCCACCAGCCGTTTGGAGAGGTTAAACCTCAGGGGTTTTTTTAAAGCTTCAGAAAGGTGACAGTTACTTTCTTCCTTCCCTTGGGCCTGTATCAATTGTGAACCCTAGAACTTAGAGCAGGGACAAAAAAAAAAAGCTTTGCAGAACTAAACAATGTGATGCACCACATGCCTTTGTGTATATTCTAGGGTTGCCTCCTACAAGGATCCACTGCCACAAAAAAACCAAATTGTCTGTGAAATTAACGTTCTAATATTTTTTCTAATAAAAACACCTAAACAAATTTTGAAAAAATAAGGCTAGCTCAAGTTGATATTCATTTACACATTTTCCCTCAGCCTCCCTGAAGCTGCGTGAAAGTATTTTCACCATCCTCCAAGCTACCTTTTGGAGGCATAAAATTCAAGACACTGCAAGAAACAAAATCGTAGCACATTTGCTGCTGATAAAGCTAAAAAATTCCTCAGAGAGCAGAGTATCTAAAAGAATTAAAAGGCAAACTGACTTCAAGGAAAGGTTGCACCTTTCTTCCAAAGGAATGCCTCAGGTAAGGTCTGCAGTTCCCTGTCTGAATAAAGCAGACCTCGAGCTGATGGATTTAACCTCCTTCAAGCACACAGCTTATCATCTGAGAGAGCGATTGTGCTTTGGTAATTCACAATTTTTATTTGTTTTACCTGTAGCTCGCACCAGGCGACTTCCACAGTGGTATCCGTATCCAGTCCTTTATACACAGTTTTGAAAGAGCCTCTTCCAATCTCGATGTCAAACTTCAGGAAGCGGCCATCCGGGGAGATGCCCACTGCCTTGGTCTCAAGCTCTTCGATGTCTTCCTGCTGGGTTCTCCGCTCCTCAAATTCCCGGCTGGCAGCTGACGCGCTGCCAGCGGCACTGGTGGGGGGTAGCGCGGTTGCCTCGTCCTCCTCCTCCTTGGGCAGCAGCGGGGCGGCATCCTTCGCGGCGGGGGCGTCCTGAGCAGACTGTCCTTCGAGGGGAAGCGGGGCAGGCGGCGGCGGCTGCTGCAGCAGCGAGGGGGCCTGGGCGGCACTGACAGCGATGCAAGAGGTCCGGCTGACACACTCGGGAGGAGAGACCAAGGGAGCGGCGTTGCCTCCCGAGACAGGGGCCGAGGGCGCTGCGGGCTGCAAACTGGGTAGCTCCAAGGCCGTAGCGTTAGAGTCGCAGATCACGCTACGGCGGAAAAAGCGGTGCTCGGTGGCTGCCGCCCCTCGGCTGTCCTTGTCCATGGTGTGGCGGCGGCGGCGGTACTCCTCACTACGGCCTCCGCTCCCTGCTCCGCCGCTTGCTCCACCGGCCCCGGAGGCTCCGTGGTCGGAGGCGGCGGCTCCCAACTTCTCCCCGATGGAGCTGTCCGAACTGGAACCGTTCTTGGGCGGCGGCGGCGGCGGAGACAGGAAGCGAGGGGCCGGGGTGCCGCTGTCGGCGGCGCCCCCCGACATCATACCCCGGGGGCGCGCTGCTAGGGCGAGGCGGCGGCGGAGGAGGCGAGGGAAGGGGCCGGTCACTGAGCGGGGAGCGCGCCTGTCCGCGGCTGCCGCTGCAACAGAGGAGGGTCCCAGGGGCTCCTCGCGGCGGAGCTGGGACGCGGCTGCTGGGGAGGCTGGGCCGGCGGGGTGGGTCCCCGGTCAGCGTCTGCATCCATCCTGCAGCGCGGAGCCGGGCAGCGGGGCCGACATGGAGCACCAGGAGCCGAGACGGGGCGCAGGGATGGGGGCGGCAAAGCCCAAGCCCCGGGCCAGGGCGGGGAGAGAGAGGAGCCCCGAGGCAGGCCCCCGCCGGGGAGAGGCCGGTGCCTCGCCCGGCTGCTTTAAGGCGAGGGGAGCGCGCTGCAATGATTCCCCGGCGATGGAGAGGAAGCGGGGCAGGTCCGGGTGCCCCCCGGAGCGAGGGACTGCGGAGAGGGGAGGGTAAGGGACCGAGAGGCGAGGCAGGGAGAGGGGGGGCAGGCCCCACACGCCGGCCGCGGAGGAAGCTGCCGCGCTCAGTCACTCGCACCGGGCGGGGGAGGCCCGGGCAGGCCCAGCGAACCGACCCCGGCGAGGGGGCAGGGAAAAGGGGCCCAGGGGCTCAGCCCCGCCTCACAGGGGCGCCCATGGCGGCCGCGGCCTCCACCTCCCGGCAGGCAGCCACCGCCCGCGCGCGGCCGGGCCGCGCTCCCTCCAGCAGCGGCCGCCGCCGCCTCGCACGGAGCCGGAAACCCTCCTCCTCCTCCTCCT